>MU227613.1:493842-516233 GCA_018584345.1 Thuja plicata | reverse complement strand
GGAGTGAGGGTGTTTTAAAGGTGTATGGGTTGGAGCTCGATATCACTGGGGAATTAATTGCTAAAGTCTTTAATACTCTAGTTGAGGGGAGGAAAATTTATAGGGATAGAAAGTTTGTGAATGAAGGGCTAGGGATTTTATTCTTGTCTAGAGAAAGGTAAGAATTTAAAAGAACTACGAATGGGGGTATGAAAGATCCTCTATCAAGGCTCCTTGGGATGGTCGAGGTTATCATGCAGCATGTGACCCTAAATAGGAAATTTTGTAGCCTTTTTAGCTATCATTTCAGGCATAATAAGTATATTTTGTTGCCCTTCTATTTGCTTTCATCACGGTGTCATAGCCTTGAATCTCATGGAAAAGACCCTTCTTCCCCAATTTTACATGAGGATCTAATTATCCTTATCATGGAGCACACCAAGTCTCTACATGTTCAAAAAACCCTAATCCTAATATTGGCATTGAGAACCAATAGAATGTCCACCGCCATTATGAGGATTTTTCAACTGACCCTGAGGATGCTCCCTCAGATGAAAAAGTTTTTTTTTTTTTTTTAATTTTTTAAATTTGGGAAAGTGTAAGTAATCTAAAAGTAATACTTTAGATGATGACTACTCAAATTATACCCCCAAGTTGAGTCAAATTCTTTGGATCCCAGTGATGGTGACAAGGGTAAGGTAAATCGAAAATGTCTTCCCATATGGCTGGTAAAGGAAAGGGGAAAACCCTCATGGACATCAAATTGTGATCCAAACTATTGACGGAGTGCGTCCTAAATGTAATTTTCTACTGAACAAATGGTAAAAAAAAATAGCTTTTCAACATTGCACTTTAACTTGCTAATTTTCCTTATAGGCTATTGGGGGTATTTACTCTATCTTTCTCATCTTCATTTTCTTGAATTTTCTAACCTTGCAGGTTTCCACCAATTGGGAGAAAAGATTGAAGATAGTTTTTTTCTTTAAAGTATTAATATAGTTACTAATCAAAACTAATATTGTATTCCTTATAAATTTAAATTATAATTAAAATTCAAAAAATAAAAGTTAAAAAAAATAACAATGAAAAAAAAATTAAAAATTAAAAACAACTCAAAATAAAAAATGGACAAAATAAATCACAACATTAAATTAAACATTATTAAATAATAATAATAAAATTTAAAGTCTTTGTCAAATTCCAATTCTAATTCGAAATGTAGAAGCAAACATAGAAGATGGAGTGTCTAATTCCAATTCCATTTCGAACTTGTTGAACCAAACACGGAAATTGGAATTTGTCAGTTCCAATTCCGGTTTCAAACTTGGCAACCAAACGCAGAAGATGGATTGACTCATTCATCTTCAAGGTCAACCAAATAGTCCACACTATATCTGGAAGATGCATAACTCGAATTTCAAAGCCCAATTTTGAGATAATCAGGTTTTGAATCCAATTCCAATTCCCCAACCAAACGGAACCTAAACTACACCAAAGTCCGTGTAGCTCGAACTGTAATATAAATTAAAATAATCCATGATGCCTTGATACAATCTTTGAGGGAGTTTTATAAACTTGTTCTGAATTCCACATTATGACGCAGGCAGGGAGGGCACTGGTTGATGGATTTGGCTTCATACACGTCAATTATATCTGCACACTGTTTTTATTTCTAAATGTTGGCAAAGTCGTTGTAATTAACTTTACACCCGCTGATGCATTCACTTGAAGATTTCTAAAGTCTTTTCAACCAATTCATTTTTTTTTTGTACATCCTGCAATATCAACATTCCATGAGATCGCATTCCTTAGAACTCTACCATTTTTCTTTCCTGGAGTTGTACAAGACTTTTACACTTTGAGATCTAAACCATTTGTTATGTTTGAAGCATTATCATCTTCTGCAACACATGCTGACATAGCTTCTTATGCTCAATAACACCATTTAGATGGAGGCAAGGAAACTTCATCACCTAGTAAGTTATCTCTCAAATTATACTTATTAGCCTTTGGTATAGCTTGTGGAGTTGATATTCCCACCTACCAACTATATTAGCCTGACTCTGCAAAAATGTGATTACCATATGGAAACCCTAAATTTTAATAACAGAAGAAGATAGGGCAATTTTTTTTTTTATCGATGTAACTTGTACTTCGATGAGACTATTTTGTGCTTTGTAGATAGCCTGCCTTTGTTTTGCCGAAAACATCTTTTTGATGTAATATTTATTCCTTATGCTCGATAAGATTTTATTAATGCTAAGAAATGATTTTAATACGTCACATTTGGCCATGTCACAAATTAGGGCAATCCTCTATTTCGGTGAAAAATGACATTTCGACTTGAAATTTTTGTGTTTTGTAGATGTCAATTGTTTCATCAATATCTTATTGCTCTGTTGAATGAAAAAAAGTGTGGAGCATAATATGTATTTCGTCCTTGATATTGTTTCATTCACTCTGAATACTTAGATATGGATATTAATTACAATGTCCATACTTTTTTACCTTCTAGGAATGCAGCCCACCATGTCATATCTTTTATTTATAATAATGCATAGGATTGATATAATTTTTTTAATTTTTTCCTTTCCTCAAGACTTATCAATTATATCATTTTTTTAAATCATTGAAAGATTGAGGTAATGATTAAATCTAACCGACATATGTCTTGATATTCCTCTAACATTTGTCAAGTAACATTATTTCTAGAAGGGACCTCAATATTTAGATTTTGTGTAAACAACTTAAAACAAATTCATTCGATTTTATGCTTGAAAAAACATCAAATAAAGCAATGAAGCTCTGGGACAACTAATCTTGAAAATCTTCTGAAACTAAAACAACATCTGTTCTGAATGTATGTGTAGCTGAAATGATGAAGCATGTAGTCACAAATTTTTTTTTTTTTGCCTCTTTTAAAATCTCAACAAACCGAATAAACTGCATTTGAAGTCATTCATTAAAAAAGGCCTAAAAGTTGAATTGACAAACTTCTGTAAAGTGCTTTTGCTTTTGGTCTTGAATACATCTAATTGATTGACAAAGCTCTGCAACCCGACACAAGAGTACATTTTAATATAAAGAATCACATGGACAATTCCGTTTGATGTGATATTTATTCAACTAAGAAATATAAATTTCCCAAAGTGGGCTTTTGACTAACTTTGTTATTTTGTAAATGACAAATCTCCATAAACTTCATTTGGTTTTAGCCAAAGAAAAATATCAAACAGACTCATAGGGCCTTGGGAATTTGCATATGGGTTCTTTATAACATAGACAATTGCAGGGATCAACTAGTTTGAAGTGGGGGTGATCTAGATGCAAAATATTAATCTCAATAGGAATCTACATTGATGAATTTTTTATTATGTAGGTATTAAATTGAAATAAATTGTAAATGGATCAGGTTTGGGAAAAATAGAAAATGAGGTCATGGGGTTTTGCAAATGAACATCGTCGATCATTTTCATGTAGATAATTATAGGGGACAATCATTCTAATGATAACTTTATCAGGCACCAAGATATTTACCTTAAAAAATGACTATTTGAGAGATTTTCAATATGTGAACTACAATGTTATTATAGAGCATAAAAACTTGGTATTTAGAAAATACATTAGTTTTGATTAGGGTATACATATAAACATATTTGTAAGAGGTAAAACAATCCCAAGGTAAGTTCACTTCTCACTTATATGTTTTGCAAAGGGAATTCATAGGATTTTATGGGCTTTTCTCCTTATAGGAAATCTAGTTTTGCCAAAAATTAGGGGTCCAATAGTTACTGGTTGATACGATGTGTACAGGGAAAGACAAAGCTAGCACAACCAACAAAAGATGATGATGTGTTCACGTATCCTACTGGTTTAGTTGTTGTTGCAGGCACATGGCTGCAAACATATATGATTAGAAAGAATGACATACCTGCATTTGAAGACTATGAGAAGCACACAACCATTCTCATGTATTCACACCTTGTTATAGCAACAAATGTTAAGTTGTTGAAGCATCAAGGCAAACCAAAGACAAAAGAACTTTGGACTATTAGTAATGTGGATCATGAAGCAATATTGGATACTCTTAAGAACAAAGATGTCCCTTTAGGCACACCTGACTAGGTCATACCAAATGATTGAAAGGTTTATTATGTTCATTATGCTTTGATTCATTACATTAATTACACATTGCTTCTTTAATTTTTTTGGTCAATAAACTTAGTCCTCTCATGGATTGCAAATGCAGTTGGTTACAAATACATAATGGACATACAAGATTCAGGTACACTTGATTAACTCATACCAAATAACAATAAGGTTCAATTTTCTTAGGTTCATCATGGTTTTTGGTTCATTATGTTTTGGCACTTTAACATTTTTGGTCAATAAACTTAGTCTTCTCGTGCCTTGGGAATAGAGGGATTAAAAAGACAATGGACATACGAGATTCCACTTTTGTGCTTTGGAGTTTATCTTACTTTCATTTTTAATTTGTATATTAAGTTAGCATTATTTCCCTAATACTAATATTTTGTACACTATTGCAATATAGGTGTCTTCAAGAGTACCAGTGGTTAGAGCTATACATTACAAAGCACAAATATGAAAATCAAATGTATTAGTTACATGTCTAGGATTTTTTGATAGCATTGATGTATTATATTGATGATATACGATGTATTTGTACACGAGGACATGAGCAAGCATAAGGACATGAGTAGTACCTAGGAGTTTTTGATAGCATTGATGTATTTATACACGATGTAGTTGTATTGATGAAATATAATATATTTGTACATGAGGACACAAGAAAGCATAAAGACATGAGTATCTAGTATTTTTTTTTATAGCATTGATGACTTTGTAGATGGTGTATTATATTTCTAATTTTGACGTGAAATGAAAAAACAACAATCTCTAATTGGATTTCCTACTAATGTTTTGATGAAGCTATTATAATGTGTTCCTTATGTATCCTAATTTTTTTACTAAGATCTTATAATGTGTTCATTAAACAAAAAAATTTGACTGTAGAGGGGCCTCCCATGATCCTATAGGTTCAAACAAAGCATTCGTAAGTGCCACGAATTGGGAGACATACCATGTCAAAGTTTCTCAGCTTTTTGCACTTAGGGCACTTATGAGATATTACTATAAGGGTATGACACCAAGAATTATGGAAAGTGGGGAGCCAAAATGGGACCATGCCTAGGTAAAACCTGCCCAACTAGATGCGTTCATGGTGGTGGTTTGCGCCCATGACAAATAAAGAAATATTTGGGCTACCTTGCAACTTTCCATTAAATACATCTAACAATTTTTGCATCGACATAAAAATGTTGCCCTAAAAAAACATGTTGGAGTCTTGAAAACATGAGATATTTCATTATTGAGGGGTCTTTTGTTATCCTATAGGTTTAGATGAATCATTTACAAGTGCCATAGATTGGGAGAGATACCCTGCCAAAGTTTGTTAGTTTTGTGCACTTGGGGCACTTAAGGGACATCGTTGGTAGAGTATGGAGTCAAGTTTTCCTGTTGGTGGGGAGCCAAAAAAAGACCATTATTTGTGTAAAAAATCCCAATTAGAGGCGTTTGTGGTGGCGGTTTGTGCCCACGATGAATAAAGTGATATTTGGGCTACCTTGCATCTTTCCATTGAATGTATCTGACAATTTTGGCATCGACAGAAATATCACTGCCCTACAAAAACCACATGGAGTCTTGAAATTATGAGATAGGTTATTGTAGAGAGGTCTCTTGTAATGCTATATGTTCAGATGGTTCATTTGTAGGTGCCACAGATTGGGAGAAATGGCTCATCAAAGTTTGTCATTTTTATGGACTTAGAGCACTTAAGGGACATCGTCAGTAGGGTATGGCGTCAAGCATTTCAAAGAGTGGGGATACAAAACAAGACCACGCCAAGGGTAAACCTTCCCAAACAAATGAATTCATGGTGGTGGTTTGTGCCCATGATGAATAGAGAAATATTTCCCCTACCTTGCAACATTCCATTGAATGCATATGCAGATTACGACATCGACAGAAAAATTATTGCCCTACAAAAACCACACGGACTCTTGAGATTATGAGATAGGTTATTGTAGAGGGGCCTCTCATGATCCTATAGGTTTATAAGGATAATTTGAAAGTTCCATGAAATGGGAGAAGTACACCATCAAAGTTAATTAGTTTTTGTGCACTTAAGGGACATCGTTGGTAGGGTATGATGTCAAGCGTTCCGAGGAGTGGGGAGCCAAAATAGGACCACGCCTTGGGTAAAACCACTGAACCAAATATGTTTGTGGTGGAGGTTCACTCCCATGATGAAGAGAATAAAATATGAAGGATTGTGACTCTCTAGAAAGGTTGTAATAATGAAAGGTTGTGACTCTCTCAACATGAAGATATAAATAGGAGGGAAAGTCATTTGTTGAATGCATGGAACAAGGGATCATCACTGCTCAATCTATGAATTACATATTCATTCAATCATCATTCACTAACATATCAAATCATTCACTAACATAACAACGAAAGTGAATCTAAAGATGAAATATGGATGGGGTTTCAGAGCCTACTTGTAGATTGGTGTGAAGCGCCCTATAACAAGTAAATTCAAATGTTAACTATGCATGTTAAGTATGTTAACCACCAAATGTGTTATAGACCATTAAATGTTTCTTAATTTGATCTGATTTAAATGTATAGTGATGTAAGCTAATCATTGAAAATTGATAGCCTCCTAGTAGAGGACATTGTATAGAATATTATCAAAAAACATCAAATATTATGGAAACATAATAAAAAATATCATCCAAAAACATCAAATATTATTGAAACATAGTAAAAATGACACTTTCATAACAAAAAATACACAATGATTCCATAAACATGAATAGTACATCTACTGCACAAGGATGAAATTATATGAAAAGCGCACATTCTATAGATAAAATTATTTTAAAAAAAGTATGTATCTCAATATAAAAATATGGCATAAATGTCAACTCAAACAAAGGTTTACAAAATGTGGCATATGTCATCTCAAAATATTTGCAAAATATACATGTCTCTATACAACGTGGCATATGGCATCTCAAAATCTCTACAACTAAATATCTCTATGACATCCTAGGCACCTGGTGGATCATCAAAATGCAACCTCTTCGAAGTAGTATTTGGCTCTGAAGGATCTTGCACAAACAAAAAAATTCAAATCACAATTGAGATTGCTTAAATTATATGATTTACAAATAGAAAATTAACACCAAAATTAATATATATTGAACTATTTAATTAAAATTGAATTATCATATAAATCAACCATACGTCTCCTCATGTGATCACAAGTCTTAGAATATGTCCTTGGTAATAAAGGGATGTCACTAACAGTGCCAATGTTGACCTATATATGTTCACAACCATGAAATTGATACGAGTTATCCTGTAAAGTTGTCGATGATAGAAAAATAAATTTAGAAAGCACTTGAATTAAAATAAAAACTTATTTTTGCTAGACCTTCTTCTAGCACCGTTGATGCAATAAACAAGGATACGAATCCTTGGTGATGTACCTCCCTCACACTAGGTGTTACCTAAAGAGTAAAATAAGATAAAATCTTAGTTAATATGTACCTAGAATAATGACAATTTAAATGAAAAACATGTATAATTGATACAAAAATGTAAAAAACTAAATATAGAAATATATGTATTGTGTAGCTATCATGGCCAAATTAAATGGTTGAGAAGATAGGCTCGTGAACCTGTGTCATGCCATCATGATACATCAAGATTTGTTAAATAAACAATGTAAATAAACATTAGTATACACAAGCAATAAGTACATGCATACTGATTCTAAAACTCTTAATTACCTTCCCCAAGTGAGTGTGTGTCGCTGCACCCTGCTAGCAGTAGGCGAAACCTACAAGAGTAAAATAAGATGAAAATGTTAATTGATATATGATTTTTAATTATCATAATTTTAATTACAAGTATGTATACTGATAAGAAAGTAAATGACTGACCGATAAAAAGAAAAGAAAAGTAAATGACTGAGTGCAAAAATATATACCATAGAGCTATCAAGGCTAAATGAAATGGATGAGAGCGTGACATCCTACACCTATCTTATATGGACTCCTCTCTCATCAACTAATAAATAGACCATATATATAAACATAAGTGTGCAACCATAATAAGTTATCTATTCATTTAAAATTAAATACACTATGACATTAAATGTTAAGTCTTACCGTAACATGAGGAATTAATGGTGGCTATGCCTCCTCATCTCTCACATGAGAGGAATCTCCAGGGCACACTCTAGTATTTATTGTGAATCTAGTGCACCACCCATATCATTCACCTCATAGTCATATGTGTCCATAACATCCTCGATAGGTTGATCGAGGGGACACAAGCATATATTATTGCACATAATGCAAGAATGGGGAACACAAATATGTGCACCCAAGGAGGATGTATTAGTGCAAACATCATATACACATGGTTGCACAAGGGATACAATGTCCCTAATCAAATGCCAGATCAAAGTGTAAATGATCCTAATAGTCTCTGAGGCAGCCTGTGCAATAATGTATGGATGATTCACTAGAGGAGGGGGAATATATGGGCCCTATACTACTCGATGTGCTCTTGGTCTATTCAGGGACAAGAATTTTCCTACGCCCATGAATGGTCTCATACTCTAATAGTTCACATGATGAGCCAACACATACTCAACATATAGTTTTTTAATGAAAAAAGGGGAATCCATATTGTTGTTGGGTGGTTTATAAAAAACCATCCACCAATGATCCCAGAAGATATCTCGTATAGGAGCATGCATGAACCATTTAATAGAAAACTTCTCTTTTTTGTATCACATGTTTGTCCAGTATGGGGACTCACAAATAGGGAAGCTATTTGTTATTTAGTGATTCCAGGGCCTTCACCCTGTTATAATCTATCCCATTATCAAACTGGGAATGCATGGCTTATCACCATTGAAATGTGGCATTATTGTGCATGGCGAGGGTCTCCATTAAATATATAATGCAATCCATTGTAGTAAACATTAGGGCTAAACTAGGGATCCTATTATACACATTTTTGATACCACTCAACCAGTTCAAATTATCGGTTACAAGGTCTTCTAAAGGCTGAGGGTTTATAATTGGTGGGTTTTCTGGCTATGAGTTTTTTTTTTTTTTGGGGGGGGGGGGGGGGTTTNGGGGGGGGGGTGGGTTTCCAGGCTCAGGATTATTAGTATTATGTGTCACACCTGATTAAGTTGCAAATTCATATAAATAAAATGAAGTTTAAACAATAGAAACAATTTAAAATTTAAAAAAAAAAACCTAGTTTTAATAAAAAAACAAAAAATAAAACTAATAAATCCAAACAAATGTAAAAAAATGCAATAAAACTCATGCCTAGTTATGGATTTGTGAAAAAATCACCCTCCTTCAATTAGATATCAAATTTTATCTGATACCTGATACCAAAAATGCTGACTTTTTAGCAAATGTCATGGGCAAAATGACCCACAATATTTGGTTTTTGGGGATTTATATTCATAGGTATCCGATATCAGATACTAATAAAATGTTTATTAAAAGTGTCGGCCCCATGTAGGGGCCACCGCTTAGATTATAACATATATAATATATAATATATAACATATATTATATATATTCTATAATACAAATTATATATTCTATTATATAATACTTATTATATATTCTATAATATAATATATTTAATATTTAATATATTATAATATATATTATATTATATGATATGATATATATTATATTTTGTATATTATGTTAAAGGATGTAGCTTTAGTCAGATCACTCTAATCGATATAATCAAATGTATAAGTAGCCTAGCGGCCTTGAACATTTGATCTCTATCCTTATCTTATTTGATTATCTATAATAATATTATATTATGATTATGATCATAATATTATAATAATAATAATAATATTTATGTGTATAAATTAAAAATTGATAAAGATTAACATGATTGATTATATATATATAATCAATCATGTTTATTAATTAATTAATAATCATCGTTGAATAAGTGTTAATCAATTTTCACTACTAATTGATATAATATCATTATCACCTCGTATTGCCTAAACTAAAGAGGCCTCACATAGAGGAATGTCTCTACGTAGAACCGTATCAGTTCTACGTAGAGTCATGACTCTACGTGGAGCCTTTACCTTTGAAAGCATACATATACAATGGAGGAGGCATTGAGATAACACATGGTGAGTACGAAACAACAGTCTAAAAAGGACAAGATAGTAGTTGGATTAATACACCATTGTGACAATTATAACAAGGAGATTGATATGTAATATATTGATAACAATATAACAGATCAATAACTACATACACAATAGCATATTGATATTACATATCGATATCGGAGATTGATTCATACAAATCGATAATTTGGAATATACTTCTCAGCATTGTTTGTGTAATATGTATCATCAATACTCATATTTATATAAAAAATCAATTATAATAAAATTAAAATTACCTATCATATAAATTTGATCAAATCTTAACATGGTATAAGAGCTAGCTTAAGGAAGATCTGATCAGATTTATAAGCAAAGATCATCTAACTACCATTAAAACTTTGAGAAATCCTTATATTCAACAAAATAGTGAATGATGTTAGATTTGGGGACCAACTTGAAGGGGGTGCAAATTTTGTATCTTGGAAATTTAGGATCGTGCTTTCCTTGAGGGATCATGATTTAGATGCATTCGTGGAGAAGGTGATACTTGTTTCTGGTGAAGACAATGCGAAACTTCAATGGACGAAAAAAAACAATAAAGCCATGAAAATGTTGGTGGATGTTGTGAAAGATCACATAGTTCCAATTATCTCCAAATTGAAAACAACCCATCATATGTTCATAACTTTAGAGAGCATGTATTAAATAAATAACACAACTAGAGCTCTTGCACTAAAGCAACAACTCCACCATGTGAAAATGAACACAAGAGAATCCATCACATCTTACTTCATGAAGATAACAATATTAAGAGATCATCTATCCACCACTGGTCACATAATTGATAGAAAGGAGTTAACCATATTGGCTCTCAATGGAATCCCAATTTCTTGGGAAGCTATCATTCAAGGGATAAGTGCTTGATCTAAACTTCCTAAGTTTGATCACCTAAAAATTGATTGCCTTCAAGAAGAGTCAAGGTTAATCACAAGAGGGATTGGTCAAAACTCCATTAATGAAGATATTCAAGTAGTGAATTCTCATTCTCACAATAAGGGTAAGAAAGTAAACTTCCAAATGACAAATGCTCATCCAAGAGGAGGGACATGTACAAAGTACAATGTTATAGATGTGAAAAATATGGTCACTATATGATGAAACGTCTGGACAAGCCTAAACCTCAAGCCTCCATTGCCAAAGTTAGTAAAGCAAGTTCGAAAAAGGACCCAGAAAGACTTGTATTCTATTCGGCCTTGTCAAGTCATGTGTCAACCAACCTTAACACTTGGGTAATTGATAGTGGGACATCTCATCACACCATAAAATTAAGAGAACACCTAGATAGCTTGGTGGAAAATTCAGATGAGGAAGTCACCATTGGAGATGATTCTAACTATCATGTGAAAGGGATCAAAAATTGAACTATACACTTAAAATCAGGAATTTCCCTTCAATTAACAAGTGTATTATTTGTACCAAGAATCAAGTGAAACTTGGTCTCCATATCATCCCTTGAAGACAAAGGCTACCAAATTACTTTCATGGATGGTAAAGTTATAGCATGGAGCAAGAATTCAAATATCAAGAAAGCTCACACCATAGGAGTTCGACATGGATGTTTATATAAAATTGTACTTCTCCTTCTTAAGCCTTAATTCATGAATATTCAAATACGTGTGAGATTTAACATAGAATATTAGGGAATCTCCATTTTCATGCTCTACCTTCAATAGAGAAAATGGTGACAGGTTTACCTAAACTTAAAAAAGAACATGAAGGAACTTGCAAAGGATGTGCCTTGGGAAAGAAAACTAAAGACACCTTCCATAATAGTGAAATTAGATCTAAACATGTATTAGAACTTATTCACTCATATTTATGTGGACCTATGATAGTAACCTCTTTAGGAGGGTTCTTGTACTATTTTGTTTTTGTAGATGATTATTCTAGGAAAACTTGGATATATTTTTTGAAATGTAAAGAGTCTAATGAAGTCCTTACGAGGCTTAACGAATTCAAATCTCTAGTAGAAAATATGTCTGGGAAAAGAATCAAAACCTTAAGATCAGATAATGGAGGATAATATACCTTTGATAACTTTAAAACTATTTGTAATAATGCTATGATTAAGAGGGAGTTTAGTGTTTCCTATAACCCTCAAAAAAATGGGGTGGCAGAAAGGAAAAATATGACAATTGTAGAAGTATCCAAAGCCATGATGCATGACCAAAACCTTAATACTTATTTTTGGATTGAAGCCTCTAGTACTGTTGTCTACATTCAAAACAAATGTCCTCATTCACTTTTGGATTAAAAAACTCCATAAGAAGCATTTACATGAATACAACCTGATATAGGCCACTTGAGAATCTTGGTTGTCATGTTTACATTCACATACCCAAATAAAAGAGATCCAAATTAAAACCCTCAGGAAAAAAGGGAATATTTGTTGGCTACAATGAAACATCTAAATCCTATAAGATTTATATTCCTGGACAAAAATCAATTGAGCTAAGTAGGGATCTAATCTTTGAAGAAGATGTTGCATTCAAAATATCTAAGGACATTCATGAGATAGACATTGAAGATCAAGAGTCACCCCAAAATATAGAAGAGGACCATGGCTCTGAGATTCAGAGGGAGACTCCTAAACTTATGGAAGATGATAATCCAAAAGAGCTTGTAGATCCCACAGATGAACCTAGAGACACTACTGTGATTGCTATTACTCCATCAAAAGGGGAAAATTCACCAAATGGATGTGAAGAATGCTTTTCTTAATGAAATAGTAGAAGAGGAAGTGTACCTGGAGCAACCTGAAGGATTTTTAATACATGGTAATGGTTCTCATGTTTGCAAATTAAAGAATGCACTATATGGTCTTAAACAAGCTCCTCGAGCATGATATGAGAGGATAGATCATTACCTTTCAGGCTTGGGTTCCTCAAAAAATGATGCATATCTGAATCTACACTTCAAGGTAATTAATGATGAAATGTTGATTCTCATTCTCTATGTTGATGAATTATTGATTACAGGAGAAGATCATCTCATTACTAAATGTAAAAAAGATCTTTCATAGGAGTTTGACATCAAGGATCTGGGTGTTGGTTTATTGAGAGGGGGGTGAATAAGAAAATAGTGAATCTTAAACTCTTGAAACTTAAAATCTGATTCAACTCGGTAAGATAAACTTCTACAATAATAGAATCAACAATAACTTAAGAGATTTACAAATATCATGAACAATAAACATGCAACAAGTATAACACCAGTATTTAAAAAGGAAACCCAATTTAGGAATAACCTCTGTGGGAATTGTCACCCACAAAATGAAAATACTCTTCTAAAGTATGCTCAATTAAAAGCCAGTGCTATTAAAGATTATAATGCACATTGTTAAATGTGACCCTATTAGGGGATTTACCTCAGATCTGTTAAGATCTTCATCCTGTTAGGAGTGACTTGGTTAAAGGGCTTTTAACACTCTTTTAGAATGTCACCTTTCGCAAGGATTTTACAAAAAGACTGTTAAGTCCACTCGGTTAAGATATTTTCTACTACAAATGTTAATAAGTAACAATATATAATTTAATCTATAATACTGCAACTACCTATTGTTTGATCAGATCCCTTACATGTTCTATGAATACTGACATCAATACTTCATTTGTCTCTATTCTAGACTCATATTTCTCCTTTTGTTTTTCACTACTTTACTCGGTAGCACATCCACACTTCAACTTGCCAGCCTCAACTTCATACAATCTCATTATTTATATAGACTCTATTTTTGCCTCTTAATCCCCTTGATTAGGTTTTCCTTCAATTACTCTCAACCGTTAGATCAAATTTTTGAACTGATTCAATGAATTTGATACTTGGTTAATCATGTTAGCATCACCTCAGAACTTACACTTTTCTTGGAATGGAAACCATCACTTGCCACTTAATCTTTACCATAAATCATCACCTTGATTTTCCTGAATGTAGATCTTTGTAACTAACTTCTTCTTCATCCTTGGAATCTTCTAGATCATTGTGGCTCACTGTTAAATATGTTGTTATGCTTGTTTATAACAATTGTTCTTCTCGGTTACTAACTTATAAGCTCGGTGTCTTGGCTCGCTTGGTGTCTTGGTGTCTTAGTGTCTTTTACTGACAAACACATCCCTTTTACCAATATAATTTATCCTACTCGATAACTAAACAATTTCCTTTTACTAACTTTCCCAATCAACTTACCGTCTTGATAACTTCAAATGTAAAGTAGAAAACAAATATATCAATATGAACTTATCATTGTCTAATATGTATTAACCACCCAATTAAATCATACTCTGAAAGAAATGGAAATTCAATATGAACCAAAAATCAATTGCTTGACATCAATGACAAAATAACAAATGATCTAATCCTTTCTACAATCTTTTATACCTCTGATCTTGGTCTTCATCATCATCACCATCAGTTGAGTAACAATCTCCCTCTTTGGAATTGATGACAACACTGTCAATTGATGATTGCATACTCTTATATCTTTGTTTTGCCTTTGCTCCCTCTTAGCTATTTGATCTTGTTCTCCCTCTGTGTTCATTTCTCATTTTCTCTTTTCTCTTGTAATCATCAATCAATACCCCTTTAACATCTTTCACTCATTCTCCCTTAATCTTTGTATTCATCAATTACTTATTCTCCCTCTTTGACAACAATGCCAAAGATGCATACTCCTGAAAAATTGTTCAGATAGTGGATTATACCTTGCATGTACTAATATCTCATTGCATACATAATTATTTTTCACAACTTCAGGCATCACCTAAAGTGTGAACACTAGCATCAACTCACAAAATAGATATTCTATTGAATCCTATAATTGATGCAACGTGCATCTTTCTCTAGTGAATGTTGGATAGGGGTAAGACCCCTAATTTACCTCTAAGATAGTCAAAAGAATCCTTCAGTAGTGGCTTGGTAAATATATATGCTAACCCCTCCTTTGAATTCACATACTCCATCATCACATGCTTGTCTTGAATTTGTTCTCTCAAGTAATGATACTTGATAAAAATATACTTGGTCTTAGAATGCATCACCAAATTCTTTGATATGTTTATAGCAATAGTATTATCACAAAAAATAGTAACTAGAGTGGTAATCTCTTCTTGCATACCTTCATGTAGTTGTTTGATCTATACAATGTTTGCACAATTCATAGCTGCAACAACATATTCAGCCTCCATAGTAGACTGTGATATACAACTCCATTTCTTACTCAGCCATGTCACTAATCTTTCTCCTAAAAAGAAAGCTCCCCCACTTTTACTTTTCCTATCATCAATATTTCCATCCCAATCAGCATCAGTGTATATCTTCAACTCAAAATATCCTCCTTTCTTGTATAGTAGACCGAAGTCTTCAATTCCTTTCAGATATCTAAATATTCTTTTGACTGTAGACATGTGTGATTCCTTTGGATTGGTAGAAAATCCAACAATACCAACTACATGAGCAATATTAGGTCTTCTATGTACAACATATTGTAACTTACCAATCATTGATCGGTAGAGTGTCTCATTCACTTCCTTTGACTCATCTTCTTTTGATAACTTACGACCAGTAACCATCGGTGTTCCAACCGGTCTTGAGTCTTCCATACCAAAAGTCTTTAGGATATCCTTGATGTACTTTGATTGTGTAATTTATATCCCATCCTTGACTTGTTGAATCTGTAGTCCAAGAAATAATTTTATCTCCCCTATCATGGACATCTCAAATTCCTTTCTCATCTCTTCAAAAAAAGATCTGCATAATATGTTATTTCCTCCAAAAATAATATCATCAACAAATATTTCAACAATCAAAATCTTGTTATTACTATCATATTTCAAATACACATTACTGTTGTCACTTTTCCTTTGAAATCCAATCTTGATTAGATATGAATGTAACCTTTCATACCATGCTCGGGGTGATTGTTTCAAACCATACTATGCTTTGTGTAGTTTTCATACCATTTCCTTGTTAGTATTCTCAACAAAACCTTCAGGTTGTTCTATAGATACTTCTTCTTCAAGAATACCATTAAGAAATGCAGACTTGACATCCATTTGATAAACTTTAAATCCTTTGTAAGCTGCATATGCTAGTATAATTCTAAATCCTTCTAATCTAGAAATAGGTGCAAAAATCTCACCATAATCAATACCTTCTTCTTGTGCATACCCCTTGCAAACCAGACTTGCTTTGTTTCTGATTACATCTCCATGTTCATTCAATTTGTTTCTAAAAATCTACTTTGTACCAATAACATTTTTATCTTTAGGTCTCGGTACTAAATTCCATGTGTTGTTCTTTTCAATATGATCCATCTCTTCTTTCATAGCTTTAACCCAATGTTCATTCTCCAATGCATCTTTTACTCTTCTTGGCTCTAATTTGGAAATTAAGCATGTATTATCTCTTACCTTGCTTCTTGTCACAATTCTAGCATTCTTTTCTCAAATAATCTTGCTTGGTGAGCAGTGTTGTCTCACATACTTAGCTATAACCGGCTTAGTAGGTGGTGGAAGTTCTTCATTTTCATCATTCGGTGGTAGTTCTCTCTGTTCATCTTCCTCCTTATTTTGTGCTTTAGGTAAGGTATCAAGAATCTCAGGTTGAACATATGCAAATATTTGGTAGTCCTTGAGTTCCTTCTTGCCTTCCTTATGATTTTTCTCTACAAATTCATCAATCCTTACATTTTCACTTTCTAGAATTTTGTTAGTAGACTTGTTCAAATAATTGTAAGCTTTTCTCTTGGTAGAATATCCTAAGGATATTCCTTCATCTCCTTTAGAACCAAACTTTCCATCTCCTGCATCTTTTAGAATATAACACCTACTTCCAAATACTTTGAAATAACTTACATTCAGTTTATTGTCATACCAAATCTCATGTGGGGTCTTATTTGTACATTTTTTTAGTTGTACTCGATTTAGTGTATAAGCTGCAGTGCTGACTACTTCTCTCTAAAATGATTGAGAAATACCATTCTCAATCATCAGTGTTCTTGCACAATCAACAATGGATATGTTTCTCCTTTCTTCTATACCATTCTACTGTGGTGTCCTTGATGCAGACATTTGTCTCTTTATTTCATGTTCATTGCAGAAAAGTGTAAACTCATTAGATGTTGATCAGTGACTCAATAGGTACACTATCTTCCACATCAAAAATATAATTCACTTAAAAAATCAAATTAGTTGTTGCGGTCATAACCATAGATTCCTCATACCATATGAATGTCTCCTTAATGATCACATCATTTGATTTTCTCTTGAACTCAATTGCTACTAGTTTAACTGACTGAAACTGTTCTTGCTATACATCTCCTGTACATCGATCAACACAATTAACTGTTCTTCCCTTTACCAATCATGTACGGATCATACCGGTCACTCCAATCATATTACCTTAACATGTTTCCATCAAGGACAACCAATTATGTATCTTCAAATGACCGATCTTTAGATCTCCTCCAAAAACTACCATAATTCTAATAAACAAGTCGACTGACTGACTTGTCCCTAGGCTTTTTGGCTCAAATTTTTCCCGGAGCCCAATGGAGGGTTCTTCTTCCTAGGTTTTCAATTGTGGTCGATCTAGATCAAATTTGAATCCTAAATTCACTATAAAAGGACCTCCTATCTCTTCATTTTGTATATCACG
Organism: Thuja plicata; assembly: GCA_018584345.1. Classification (NCBI taxonomy): domain Eukaryota; kingdom Viridiplantae; phylum Streptophyta; class Pinopsida; order Cupressales; family Cupressaceae; genus Thuja; species Thuja plicata. The sequence goes on along the minus strand of MU227613.1, from coordinate 498,259 downwards.
ATCAAGTGCAAGCTATTGTTGTCAAGTTTAAGCATTCAAGCAATCAAGCAAGAGAAATTGAGGATTTGGATTCAAGATTTGAAGGAAAGCATCCAATTCAATATCTCCAAGTATCCATTCTTCCAAGATCCATTAAAGAAACAGGAAATCTTCTCTAATTGATGAAATTTTCTCTCCCACGATGGCCAAGTAGAGGAATTATCTATCAAGCAATGAGATTCATTCATCCATCCTTCTCTCTCTTCTTCTTTGCATATGGTTATTGAAAGAATACCAACATTCAAGATCTAGGAGTGGAAATCATAGATCCATGAATTTGTGAATGCATCCTTGATTCTACATCTCATTCCAAGGTTAACTCTTTGGATTCCAAGCACATTCAAGAATCTTCATGGATTTGAGCGATTACTACATCTGTTCATGAGGGTTTCATATGAGGTAAATCAACAATTTTATTTTTACTTTAATTTTATTTATACAATTTCAAGTTTGATTCCTATACATGGGTTTTACCAAGGCAATCCCCTTTCCACAACCTTTTTCCCCATTTTTTTGTGTGCAGGAATAGGTTGCAAAGCGATAATTCTAGATATGGGCAAGATCGGTGCAGCTATAGAACCATAGATAGTTTCATCAGATTTTTCCAAGAACAAGAGGAATTGTTCACAAAAATTTGACTTTTCCTTGCTATTCTTTAGTAAAAATTTCAGGGAAGATAGATTCAGATACCAAATTTTCAGATCTACAGTTACAACAGGATTTGAGATTTCGGTGACAATCAAATTCAGATTCAAAGTTCAATTTTCCTCATATCATTTCCAGGTGTATTTTTTCTTCCTTCTTTTACTTTACACTTACTAGATATTATATCACATATATTCTTCATTCTTTGTCATTCATCCCCTTAGGAATCCAAAATCCCCTTGGTCATAGATCTTGCATTAGCACCCTTCCTCCTTTTGGTTGTGCTAATCAGATTTTTCTTAAAGGTGGGTTTGTATTCCGATGCATACTAGATCTTGGCAAGTGATCTGCATCTTATCATTCTTCACCATTTTCTATTATATAGGAACAATGTAATTCTTTGAGTTCAATGCTGCTAAACACCACCAATCACTAAAAAATCTATCATCCAGAACTCACAACTAAATACAAGGAGATTTTTCCTAAAGGTAAATTAATTTATTTTTTATCACATCTTTTTGTTATCTTTTTTCCTTAATGGAAAAGGGGGAGAATAATGAATGAAAAAAAAACATGAGAAAAAGAAAAAAAAAAAGAAAAGAAAAGAAAGAATATCATATTAAGAGGGAGTTTTTGGTACTCATTATAGAAGTTTTTTTTTAAAATTTTATGTATGTTCCCATCAATGAAAAAGGGGGAGTTTTTTTTCATTGATGAAGGAGAATGTTGTTTTGATTGTCATTGATGTCAAGACACTTTTGATGACTTATTCTTTCATAAATTCTGAGATGTAGGTAATAGTATTTTACTCCACGTTTCTTTGCATAGATAGTTACGATTCTTGTACAATATGTTTTGGTATCCCTAATATACCTATATTAAGATGTTCATGAGTTTTGGTGCTCCAGTAGGATTTCTTTAATGATCTAGTAACTCAGTGTGCTACTTACTGTTAGGATGATTTAGAATAACTGAGAGGGGGGGGTGAATAAGTTATCCATGGTCCAAATGTACCAATTAAACTTTCAAACACTTCAACCAACTCATATCCACTCCATAATCCACTTGGTCTCTATATCATATAATCAATAATTGTGACACAGTTAAAGGATTTAATCACTCTTTTAGAAGTGAGCCTTGTTAGAGGGCTTAGACCATTCCATTAGAATGTCACCTTGATTAAAGAATTTAACAATATGACTGTTAGGTCAGCCTTATTTAAAAGGATTTTGCAACTGATACAATGGTTAGAAAGTAACAACAATTTGTGATCTGAAACATACAACTCACTTTGTAAATATAGATCCAATTATAGCTCAAATTCTAATTCACTAACTGGCCTTCATTGTCATCTCTATCACTCAAATCTACTTGGAAATCCTTCAAGTAATCACCACTGTGCAGTCCTGTACTGCTCTCTTCAGCCTTCTCTTCTTTCTTCTTAGATTTAGCCAATCAACTGAATTAACCATATACCACACACACATAACACGCAATTAGGTTAATCTCATACCTCTCTAATCAGATATCTCAATCTATTATCGCTTAATCATCACTGTAGATCTTAGGGTTAGGTCAGATCCAATGAATCCTTCCATCAACATTGTAGAATACATCCTAAAACTCTTTCTTGAATCCATACATAAAATGGTTAAACACATATTAAATGCTCATTTATTTCTCCACAACAATCATCCTTATCTTAAATATGGTTCACATATCCCAAGAAAATCAACTATGTCAGCTAGGATCTCAAATCTCTCTCAAACTATCATAATACTGACACTCGGTCAATATTGTGTTCTTCCGCTCGGTCATCACTGTGTAACTTGGTAATTCTGTGATACTCAGAAAATACTGATTCTTGGTCGACACTAAATTTTCTCGGCACGTACTGGCGCTCGGTCGACACTCACATCACTTAGTATTACTTGACACATACATAAGTTCCTTAATTTTGTGCTCTGTTACTCGGTCAAGACTAATCTTGTAGTCATCCAAACTTCACTTAGACTTAAGATAATCAATATATTACCTTGTCAAGGTGCGATCTCATCAAGTACCCATTGTAGTTTCACATAACTCAACCATTTCACCAGTTCTTCTTGTTATCTCTTCTTTTCAAATCTACTTCAACAATCAATTGATATGGAAGTTTACAAGATAGCAACTGTCTTTCCAGTTAAGGTTTGACATCAATGGAAATATAACAATTGTCTCAATTATAGTTTTTAACAATCTCCTGTTAGAATGAATTTAGAATAACTGAGAGGGGGGGGGGGGGGGAATCAATTATCCTTAGGTCCANGGGGGGGGGGGGGGGGTGAATCAATTATCCTTAGGTCCAGATGTGCCCATATAAAACTTTATACCACTTCAACAACTCAGATCTGCTCAGCAGCAATAAACAACAAAAGTGTGCAGTTTATTGTACTAATGAAATAAGCTTACAGAAACTTAACAGTAAAACACAACATAAACATTCACACATTCTGACACCACGATTTAATGTGGAAACCCAATATGGGAAAAACCACTAGTAACATGCTACCAAAATTTCATTCTTCTGAAGTGATGCCCTGTTAGGAGCCAACCTTGTTAAAGGTTACAAAACACACTGTAAATGTGATCTGGTTAAAGGATTTAATCACCCTGTCAGGAGTGGACTTGTTAGAGGACTTAGAACATTCCAATTTGAATGTCACCTTGTTCGAAGGATTTATACAATGACTGTTAGGTCAACTTGGTTAAAGGATTTGAACTGATACAATGGTTAGAAAGTAATCAGCAGGTATGATCTGATACATACAACTTACTTTGCAAATCCAGATCTAATGATAATTCACTGAGTGGCCTCCATTTTCATCTCAAACTTCAGATCTTCGTAGAAATCCATCAAGCAATCTCTCTCTACTTCTCTGCTCAGCCTTCCTTGCTAGGTCTTTCCAATCAGTCAATTAACCATGCAATACTCTTACATACAACTTCTCCTTACACTTGGATACAATGACAATAACCTCTGTAGGTTATATTATACCTCTTCATCTAGGTCAGATAGATCTTCTGCCGCTTAATCAAGATCGTAGATCTTAGGTTAGGTCAGATCCAACAGATCTTACCTTCATTACATTTTATTTACCTCTCCAATATAGTCATTAATTAAACATTGAATCCATGCGTTAATAATAGTTTCCCATGCATTAAATGAGTGTGGATCAATCTTAATTAACAATGCATATCCCAATAAAATCAACTATGTCAGCCAGAGATCTCAAATCTCATCAATTACTTAAATACTGCTACTCGGCTTTCTCTGTCTCCCTCAACATTTCACTAGTGCTCGGCATCATCTTTGCTTTTCTCGGCATCACCTTTCACTTTGCTTGACATCAAATTTTCTTTGCTCGACATCGACCTTCCAGTGAATTGTCAGTGAAAGATAAACAACATATCACTTTGCCAAAGTACCAAATGATCAAGTACCCTGGTGTATACTCATAAATCAACCATTTCCCCGGTCTTCTTGTTATCCTATTATTCAAATCTTCATCAATCAATAGATATGGTACTCAAACATACAACAATAGTATCACCAGTTAAGGTTTAACATCAATGACAAAATAACAATTGTCTACATTGTAGCAATCTTTCCAACAATCTCCCTCTTTGGCATTGATGGCAACACTAAACTGTAAAACAATAATTTCCAACCAAAGTTACCATACAATCCAAA
>MU227613.1:466613-487336 GCA_018584345.1 Thuja plicata | reverse complement strand
TTAACAAAGGCTTCATTTTGCCAGACCATGTAACTTCACTGTATACCTGTATATCATTCCAAGGAGGTAATGACCGGTAGCATCATCTGGAATCTCAGTGCTAGGCTTATTGACAGGGCATAAAACTGTTTCTATTTCACGATGAAGTCTCATCTCAAAACATGAAATTGCAAATGAATATAGAGACTGTGACAATTATGTCCCTTGTTTGTCTTTTCAGGGATGAACCCAATTCTCCATTTGACTCTGATTTTTCTTTATATTCTATGGTTAGAACTTTTCACTAATGATTCACCACTGTTACTGTGATATTCCCCCAAATGTATTACGTAGCTTTATAATGTTAATATCTATGCATATTGTTGAACTTGTGACTTTGAATGAACTCTGGAATTTAAATGTGGAATAAGACCATTAGGAATCTCACAACATGAAATCCATAGACTTGTGTCTGAAAATTCGATCAATGCTCTTGAAACGGGCTTCAACTCTGGGCTTGAACAATGTATTCTAAACTTTTCTTACCATCGAACCACTTTGAACTACTTCAAACTTCAGTTCGAAGTGGTTCAAAAACTCTGAACTTGAAGTTTTAAAACTGTGATCATATCGGGTGCTAACATGTACTAATGAAATAAGCTTACAAAAACTTACTAGTAAAACACAACATAAAAATTCACACATTTTGACACCATAATTTAATGTGGAAACCCAATATGGGAAAAACCACCAGTAACATGCTACCAAAATTTCACTCTTCTGAAGTGATGCCCTGTTAGGAGCCAACCCTGTTAAAGGTTACAAATCACACTGTAAAATGTGACCTGGTTAAAGGATTTAATCACCCTGTCAGGAGTGGCCTTGTTAGAGGACTTAGAACATTCCAACCTGAATGTCATCTTGTTCAAAGGATTTATACAATGACTGTTAGGTCAACCTGGTTAAAGGATTTGAACTAATACAATGGTTAGAAAGTAATCAACAGGTGTGATCTGATACATACAACTTACTTTGCAAATCCAAATCCAATTTCAGCTCTAATGCTACTCAGTGAGTGGCCTCCATTTTCATCTCAAACTTCAAATTTGCTTGGAAATCCATCAAGCAATCTCTCTCTGCTTCTTTGCTCAACCTTCCTTGCTAGGTCTTTCCAATCAGTCAATTAACCATGCAATACTCTTGCATACAACTTCTCCTTACACGTGGATACAATGACAATAACCTATGTAGGTTATATTATACCTCTTCATCTAGGTCAGATAGATCTTTTGCCGCTTAATCAAGATCGTAGATCTTAGGTTAGGTCAGATCCAACAGATCTTACCATCATTACATTTTATTTACTTCTCTAATACAGACATTAATTAAACATTGAATCCATGCATTAATAATGGTTTCCTGTGCATTAAATGAGTGTGGACCAATCTTAATTAACAATGCATATCCCAATAAAATCAACTATGTCGGCCAAAGATCTCAAATCTCATCAATTACTAAAATACTGCTGCTCGGCTTTCTCTGTCTCCCTCGGCATTTCACTGGCACTCGGCATCATCTTTCCTTTTCTCGGCATCACCTTTTGCTTTGCTCGACATCGACTTTTCTTTGCTCGGCATCGACCTTCTAGTGAACTGTCAGTGAAAGATAAACAACATATCACTTTTCCCAAGTTCCAAATGATCAAGTACCCTGGTGTATACTCACTACTCAACCATTTCCTCGGTCTTCTTGTTATCCTATTCTTCAAATCTTCATTAATCAATAGATATGGTACTCAAACATACATCAATAGCCTCACCAGTTAAGGTTTGACATCAATGACAAAATAAAAATTGTCTACATTGTAGCAATCTTTCCAACATATCCCTATTTTGCATTGATGGAAAAAATATGCAAACAAACAACATATGAAAGTTTCCCAAAGAATCCAAAAGTATGTTCTATAAACATATTTTCATTAATGTCCTTAGCTTCATCTGATTCTCTCAAATACAAATATTGTCTCCCTCTTGGATAGATTTTTCTTTGTGTAATCTCTTTCTGAACATCTCCCTTATAGTATGTCTCCCTCAACATTTCTTGTCTTATTCTATTCTCCCTCTTTGATAGCAATGCCAAAGACATACATCTTTATCATGTAGATATTTGTGTCCCAGGTTTCTTAATTCTATGCTCCCTCTGTCATCCTTCTTATGATTGATCAACATCTTTTGCTTAACACTTCATAGCTTTAGGCAACTCCTAAAGTGGGACCACCTTTTGCATGAATCTATCAGATATTCTATGTAATACATTTGATGTAACCACTCCATTATGATCTTAGTTAGCTTTAGATAGGGGAATCACCCCTAATTTTCCTCTTAGATACTCATGATCATCCTTAGGTAAAGCTTTCGTAAATATATTGGCCAACTGTTCCTTTGCATTAACATATTCAAGTCTTACTTCTTTGTCTTGTACCAGCTCTCTCAAGTAATGATACTTGATAGAAATATTCTTGGTCTTTGTATGCATTACAAGGTTCTTTCAAATATTTATAGCACTAGTGTTATCACAAAAAATAGCAACTGGGTATGTGATCTCCTCCTTATACCTTTCAATAGTTGCTTGATCCACACTATGTTTGAACAATTCACTGCTGCTGCAACATATTCAGCCTCTGCTGTAGATTGAGAAATACAATTCTATTTCTTGCTTGTCCAAGAGACTAATCTCTTTCCTAAGAAGAATTCACCTCCACTTGTGCTCTTTCTGTCATCAACATTACCTGCCCAATCCGTATCTGTGTAAACTTTCAATTCAAACTTCTCATTCTTCTTATAATATAATCCATAGTCCTATGTTCCCTTCAAATATCCCAAAATCCTTTTTACTACTATTAAGTGATTATATTTAGGATTTGTATAAAATATTGCAATAATCCCAACTGTTGATGTAATATCTGGTTTACTGTGGAAAACATATTGTAGTTTTCCAATAATTGATCTATACATGATTTGATTCACTTCAGTTGTCTCATCAGTCTTTGATAGTTTTTGTCAAGTATCCATAGGAGTACTTACAGGTCTGGAGTCCTCCATGCCAAAAGTTTTCAGTATCTCCTTGATATACTTTGATTGTGTAATGTAGATACCTTTCTTCATCTGACATACTTGCAAACCAAAAAAAAAATTAATCTCTCCAAACATAGACATCTCAAATTTAGTTTGCATCTCTTTTGCAAATAATTGACATAAAACATCTTGTCCTCCAAATATGTTATCATCAACAAATATTTCAGCTAACAATATCCCTTTACCTTTCTTAGACTTTAAGTACAAATTTTGTTTTCATTTGTCCTTGTAAATCCAATCTTGACTAAGTAATTATGCAATCTCTCATACCATTCTCTAGGGGCTTGCTTCAATCCATACAACACTTTATGTAGCTTGCAAACCATATTCTTCTTGCTTGAATCAACAAATCCATCAACTTGTTTAATGTATACCTCTTCTTCCAGTATTCCATTCAGAAATGCCAATTTGACATCCATTTGATATAATTTGAATCCCTTGTAGGTTGCATAAGCCAACATAGTTCTAACTCCTTCCAATCTTGCAACTGGGGAAAATGTCTCACCATATTCAATGCCTTCTTCTTGTGCATAACCTTTGCATATTAGTCTGGCCTTATTTCTTATAACTTCTCCATGTTCATTCAGCTTGTTTCTAAATACCCACTTTGTTCCAATAACATTCTTGTCCTTTAGTCTAGGTACTAGTGTGCAGGTTTTGTTCTTCTCCATTTATTCAATTTCTTCATTCATGGCCTGTATCTAATCTTCATTTCCTAAAGCATCTTTCACTGATTTAGGCTCAAATTTGCACAATAAACATGTCTAATTTTTCAATTTGCTTCTTGTCATGACTTCAGAATCTTTATCTCCAATAATTTGATCTAGTTTATGATGTCTTCTTACATATTTTTCTAATGTAGGCTTTGGTCTCCTTTTCTCTTGTTGTTCATCCTCTGATTCATCATCAAATTTAATTTCAAGTTCATTTTGTGTCTCTGCTTCTTCCTCGGTAGTCTCCTCCTGATGCTCAAAAATGTCTTTCTGTAACTCGACATTTTCTTGTTGTTTCTCAGCAACATCATTTTGTTGCTCGACAACTTCTTTTTAGGTTCAGACATACTATTGGGATCTCCTTCATTCATATAAACAAAAGATCTGTAATCTTCATGTTCTTGCTTGTATTCCACTTCATTCTTTTCTGCATATTCATCAATTCTAACATTTGCACTTTCCAAAACTTTGTTAGTGTTAGAATTCAAAGACTTATACAATTTTCTCTTAGTGGAATAACCTAGGAATATGCCTTCATCACTCATAGCACCAAGTTTTCCATTTCTATCATCCTTCAGTATATAACATTTGCTCCCAAAAACTTTAAAATATTTTACATTAGGTGCATAACCATACTGTAACTCATAAGGTGTAATATCAATACCTTTCTTGACTTGTACTCAATTCAAGGTATAGACTGTTGTACTTACAACTTCTCTCCAATACTTTTGTGTAACATTCTTTTCTATCATCAATGTTCTAGCACAATCCATTATTGATCTATTCCTTCTCTCGGCTATGCCATTTTTTGGGGGAGTTCTTGGAGCAGACATTTGTCTTTTAATTCCTCTATCATTGTAGAATAAGTTGAAATCATTAGATATAAACTCTCTTTTTCTATCAGATCTCAGACATCTCAACCTCTTACCTGTCTCTTTTTCAACTTTTTTCAAAGACCACTTAAACAACTAAAAAACATCAAATTTTTCTTTGAGAAACATTACAGTCATCATTGTAGAGTAATCATCAACAAACAGTATTAAATACTTATTAGCTCGATAAATTTTTAAACCAATAGGTCCACAAAGGTCAGTATGAACCAATTCCAAAACATTATCATAAGTATAGGTTTTTCTCTTAAAAATAGACTTTTTCATTTTGCCCAATTGACATTGCTTACACATAACATTATCATGTTTCTTCAATCTTTGTAACCCTCTTACTCTTTTCATCTTACTAATGTTTACCAAATTGTCAAAGTTCACATGGCATAACCTCTTATTCCATAACCATATATCATCATATTGTGCAAACAAACATGTCTCATCAGATAAATCTAGATAGAACAAATTACCTCATTTGTGTTCTCCACTTCCAATTAGTTCACCAGTAGCATCAAAGATCTTATCTTTTCTGTGATGGAACTCAACTCAGTATCCATAAGTATTCAACTAAGCAACACTCAACAAATTATAGTTTAGCTCTTCAACCCAATAAACATTGTCACATGTAATCTTATCAGTCAATTTTATTGATCCTTTTCCTTTCATAGGACATGGTTTGTCATTGCCAAACTTAACATTACCACCTTTGCAATAGTTTAAGGTTCCAAATTTACTTTTATCACCAGTCATGTAATGTGATCAACGTCTATCAATTATCCATCTATCACCTTTACTCATCTATGAAATAAGTGTAGTTTTCTCATCTTCATCAGAATCATCTTTCATAGCAACATAAACAACTTCTATATCATTGTCATTAGATTTATCAGATTCACTATCAATTTCTTCTTCAACAATATAGTAGGATCTCTTACCTTTATCTTTATAGTCCTTATACCTTCTAAAATCTCTATCATCCCTTTTGTCTTTCTACTTCCTTTTTGTTCTCTCATCCTTGTCATTCCTGTCAGGGCATCTTGCAGCAACATGACCAACTTTGTTACATGAAAAATAGATTATAGGAAGTTTACCTTCAATTTTTCCTCTTCCTCTCGGTAGTCTTCTATCCATAAGTGCTTCAAGTTCATCAAGGTCTTCATCAGAAGTGTCAGTGTCGCTATTCACATGTCTTTCTTTGATTTATGAAGAGTTAGTTGTGATTTGAATGGAGAATCAACATGGTGAGGAGTGAAATTATCAAAATTGGACATTTCAAAAGCAGTAAGTCTACCAACTAGACCTTCGACAGTTAAGTTGATACCAAATGTACATCTCATTTCTTGTATAGAAGATGCTCTAATACCATATATAGGAAGTAAGGTTCTCAGTACCTTTCTAATAACAGTATCATCACTAATAGTTCCATTTTCTCCTCTAATAGAATTTACAACCTCCTTAACTCAGCTACAATACTAAATAACAGTTTCACCATCTTGCATTCTCATCTCATCAAATTTACCTCTCAAGATTTCATATTTGGCTCTCAGTACATTTTTATCACCTCCATAGATAGTTGTGAGTGTGTCCACATTTCTTTTGTAGTTTTTCAATCTTTTATGTCTTCAAATTCAGGATAGCTTAATAGGGCTGATGCAATCTCCAACATTGCTTGGTTGTGTTCTTGTTTTTCTTTCATCTGCTAAGCTGTCATAGTAGTAGGCATTGTTATGAAATCATTTTCCACATAGAATTTTGCAGCATCTCTAATTATATCTAGGTGTAACTTCATCAAACTTTTCCATGCAGGTAAATTCTCCTTGTTCAGCCTTGGTACCTCCTTTTTATACATCTTGATCTTTAGCTTCAAGTACCTTCAAAATTTTCTCTATAAGCACCACAATAGCTCTGATACCAATTGTTAGAATGATTTAGAATAACTGAGAGAGGGGGAGAGGGGGGGGGGGGGGGAATCAGTTATCCAANGGGGGAGAGGGGGGGGGGGGGTGAATCAGTTATCCAAAGTCTAGATGTACCAATTAAACTTTCAAACACTTCAACCAACTCAGATCCACTAAGTAATCCACTCGGTCTCTGTAGCATATAATCAATAATATAAACTTGTAGTTTACTGTCCTATAGTAATCAAATTGTAGAATATAAATATCTTATTATTACAACACATCAAATAAAATTCACACAAGTATGACACCAAGATTTAACGTGGAAACACAATATGGGAAAAACCACCAGTAACATGCTACCAAATTTTCACTCTTTTGAAGTGAGCTCTGTGAAAAGCCAACCCAGTTAAAGGTTACAATACACACTGTTAAATGTGACCCAATTAAAGGATTTAATCACTCTATTAGAAGTGAGCCTTGTTAGAGGGCTTAGACCATTCCATTAGAATATCACCTTGATTAAAGGATTTAACAATATGACTTTTAGGTCAACCTTGTTTAAAAGAATTTTGCAACTGATACAATGGTTAGAAAGTAACAAAAAACTGTGATCTGAAACATACAACTCACTTTGAAAATATAGATCCAATTATAGCTCAAATGCTAATTCACTAACTGGCCTTCATTGTCATCTCTATCACTCAGATCTGCTTGGAAACCCTTCAAGCAATCACCACTATGCAGTCCTATACCGCTCTCTTCAACCTTCTCTTCTTTCTGCTTAGATTTAGCCAATCAACTGAATTAACCACATACCAAACACACACATAACCTGTAATTAGGTTAATCTTATACCTCTTTAATCAGGTAGCTTAATCTATTGTCGCTTAATCATCACCATAGATCTTAGGGTTAGGTTAGATCCAACGAATCCTTCCATCATTTTGTTTCTATCTACATTGTAGAATACATCCTAAAACTCTTTCTTGAATCCATACATACAACGGTTAAGCATATATTAAATGCTCATTTAATTCTCCACCAAAATCATCCTTATCTTAAATATGCTTCACATATCCCAATAAAATCAACTATGTCAGCTAGGATCTCAAATCTCTCTCAAACTATCATAATACTGACACTCGGTCAATACTGTGTTCTTCCACTCGGTCATCATTATGTAACTCAGTAATTCTTTGACACTCAGAAAATACTGATGCTCGGTCGACACTAAATTTTCTTGGCATGTACTGGCGCTCGGTCGACACTCACATCACTCGACATTACTCGACACATACATAAGTTCCTTAATCTTCTACTCTGTTACTCAGTCAATACTAATCTTGTAGTCATCCAAACTTTACTTAGACTTAAGATAAACAATATATTACCTTGTCAAGGTACGATCTCATCAAGTACCCATTGTAGTTTCACATAACTCAATCATTTCACCAGGTCTTCTTATTATCTTTTCTTTTAAAATATTCTTCATCAATAAATTGATATGAAACTTTACAAGGTAGTAACTGTCTTACCAGTTAAGGTTCGACATCAATGGCAATATAACAGTTGTCTCAATTGTAGTTTCCAACAGTTACTCTGTTTCTTCGAAACATGACAATTGGTCAGTTGGTCCGCACTTCATCACATGAATGATTTTGGTTCTACAAATTTGAGATAGGATTAAGGATTGGACAAAGCATGTAAAATCAAGTGGATATAATTTTGATAAATGTTTTGTCCGACATATGGAAGCTAACTTGAAGTATATTCTGAATGAAATGTGTAATAGTTTACCTCAACCAACTACGTGGTTCCAACGTGTTTAGCCAACATAAAATAAGATTTGGACTACGAATATACATATATCAATGTATTGAAGGAAATATAGGTGTGCGCATGAATATGTGAAAAGAGAAGACATAGGCTTGTGAAAGTTTTGCAGTAGAAGGTTGTGCAAACAAGAAAAGGATTGATGAAGTATTTCAAATTTGCACTACATGGGAATTGACTTCAGCATACATTAGATACATATGCAATATCTCATTTTTGTATTATCTTCTAGCAGTGAGCCTTAGATAGCAAGCCTCTCTCTTTCTTCAGGCTGTGAGCCCTCTGACAATGTGCCATGTAGTGAGCATTGTAATATTCTATAACTATTTATACAATATTGAGACCTAACCCTCTTTGTGGTTTTTCCCATTTGGGTTTTCCACAATAAAAATCTGGCGTTCCACTATGTTCATTTAATTTCCTGATTTTCTGAATGGTATGATTGATGCAGTAAGTTTAAAGTAAATCCAAAAGTTTGAGAGAATACCAATTCATCCCCCCATCTTAGTATTTTGTTTGTTCAACATAAGGGTCAACCCCCTTGTTAGGCTTCTTAATAAAAAATAAATTGTGTCATATTATTAATTTTACTTTTTAAAATAATTTACATATTATATTATTTTATTATAGTTAATATTATCTTATTATGTTAGGAATAAAATATTGTTTTTGATTAAACAAATAGGGTAAGGGCCTTGATCCCAAGTACACCAATAAAAAGCAAGGTTGATCACCATAGTACCCATCAATAAGAAACCATTAACTACTTTCTTTTAAGACTAGAGGAACCGAGTATAAAACCCCCTATAAACTTCAGTGCACCGAGTAAACTTTCTAACATGACCAGTGACGTTGGCAGAACACATCCTCTAGTACCACATGGATTGGGGGTAGACTAGACCTTGTGAATTCATGATTTACCATAGGAATCTTTTTTTTTTTTTTTGAATTCATGATTTACAACAAAAAATTATGTCTTTTTTTTTTTTATCGGTAACATTTAGTATTTTTATTGATAAAGATAAGTAAATACATCGTAAGGCCAGTTTTTCGGATGGCTGCCGTATTACAAACCCACAAACTTGCCTACCCTACATCTGGACATTCACCATAGTGCTAAGAGACTAAGGGATATAAACATCCCAAGGAAGAGAACATACAAAATTGGGGGAATATTAAAACCCTATACCCAAAAATGATGCATTAAAGCATCAGCCCCCTGATACAACAAAAAATCAAGTCACAAAAACCATGGAGAACTCCCACCACGTGACCGCCGCACCATCTTAATTTTTGAACCAGGCATCGGATTCTTCCTTGGTGAAATTTGGGATGGATCTATCACCTGCAACTGAGGACCGGGAACGACCAGCAGCCCATTTTTTCTTCTCCCCGAGGAGTGATGTGTCCACCCATATGTCTGCACTTGCATTGACCCCTATCGCCGCGCCTCCACCCCTGCTCAGTTGATGCCTCAGCGGCTCGCCAGGTGGTCTCACACTTTTTATGGGAGTCATCTTTGTGCACACCTTCTTAGCAGCCTCCTGCTCCTCCGAATGCTCCAGTAGCATTTTGATTATGTTCTGCCATGGCTTCGTGGCCTTCAGAATGTGAACTTCCCTTGGGGTCGCAGATGACCACACGAGCAGAGGTTGTAGAGGCGTCGCACCTCCTGCAATTTTCCTCCATGGGTTTGTTCCCATGTGCATCCAAAAATTATGGCTTCTTATTCTAGTAAGAATAGCTTAATCTATTGGCCTTAAGTTTTGGTCATCCCATAAATTGAGCTTTGCTTGCTACTCTATTAGCATCAAAATGTTTAAAATTAATATGTTTTTTTGTATGATGGATGAAAACTTCCTGTCACCTAAGCTAAGAAAGTATATATTTTGGGTATCAAATGTCACTAATGGTGGTTTGGCTCAATCCTACCACTCACATTCTATCTAAGGGACTGGTATATTGAGGTTGACAGCCATGAGCCTCCCTTTGATAACTCTACAATTATACTTATGTAATTATCAATATTGTTATTAATAAAATAGTATAGACTTATATTACAATACTATCATATTAAATTATATTATTATTATAATTTAGCTTGGCTTTTATAATTTTGATACTTAGAACACATTATTAAGTTGATTATTATATAAAGATAAATAAGCAAGAGGCCGACATTCATATTATAATGGTGATATCAATAGAGATTTTGTTAAAATTTATAGAGAAATAAAAGCTTTACATATAGACATTTTTTTTTGAGAAAGGGGGAAACAAAGAACATTTATCTTTATGATGTTTAATTTAATAGTTTAAAAAATGTTTTAGCTAGGATTGAAATGAAAACAATTAGGGTATCATTGAAATTAGGCTATTTAGAGCAACACCAAATTTAAAATAATTGTTGGATAAAGAAAAACTTAAAAAATAAAAGGTAACCAACAATTTAGCTTTGTGTGATGTTTAACAATTAAAGAATTAGTAGCTATAATTAGTTACAAATTAAGGTTATTATCTTCTTAATATAGACTTGAGGAAATTTAGTTAACTTTAATAATAATAATACTAAAATCTATTTCTTATATATTATTTGTTGTCATCTTAGAAAATTTTGTATTTCATATATTTTATTTAGTAATACTATAAAATTAAAAAAATTAATCAAAAACATTAAGAATGTTAAAAAATATTTAATAATAAAAAATGATTAAAATTTTTATAGAAATTTTTTTTTTGGTTCGTTAAGTTTTTATGTAATTTTATTAAAGATATCAAAAAAATTGTCAAATTACAAATGTAACTTTTTAATCCATAACTCTTTTGGATAAACAAAAAAAATAAACTATATGGACTACCAGTAGCACCCCTGTAACATTCAACTAGACCTCATACCATGCTAAGATATACATTTTTGCAAATGAACCTGATCTTCATGTACCTATAAGTGCAGATGCAACATTATAGTTCCAGTGGTCATATAGTTATACAATTTCAAAAGATAGTAAACGACTATCATGACCCAAATCCAAAAACAATGGAGCAAAAATGAAGTTCCCATGACTCTAGCTTCCAGCTTCTTCACTTTCATTTTTTGCTTCCAAGGGCTCATCCACACCTTCGCTTCTCGCCTTCTTGCATTGGAATGATTTATCCTCTGCGAGCTCAAACTTCTTTTATCTTGAGAAAATCCTTGATACCACTTAATCCTATTTCTATTGCCACTCTTTAGAGCTCTCTATTGTTGTGAGCACTCTATATGAGAAATTAGTGTAGTGAAGAACCAACTTCACTAACTTGGAGCCAGGCTCCTTCTGTGGCTACCAACCCCACCCCTATTGTTGTTTTGGAAAGAATCTCCTCCGTACCTCCCTGCCATCCTTCCCAAACACATTTAGTCATTATCCACCTTGTATTTGCCTTTGATCCAAGCTCAAGGCACCAACCCATGAACATGGAAGCTATATCTGCATTCGTGCAGTATCGAATCTCCACCTGCAAGTAATCATCACCCAATATCACTATCACCTTATGGAGGAATTCCTCATCTTCAAATGCAACAATACTCTTTAGCCTATTGGTGGTGAATTTCCCCAAAAACACCACCATTGGTTTTGAAGCATAGAGGAGAAGTTTGCAACTATTTTCCCAGTTGTTAGGATCACCTAAATCCACTACCTAGCAGAGCACAAGAAATTGATGTCGTTTGTGTGTCAAAAAATGTGACTAATGCCAGCTTCTCAAGGGTGTTGTTTAGGGACACGATTAAGCTCTATATTGAATGTACCATTGATCAAATTTGAAAAATTTGAAAACATTACAAATTTTTGTGAAATTTTCAGCATCTGTTATTCATGATCTACATATTTTGTGGTCGAAAACCACAAAACATTTGCCAAAAACTTAATGTATTTTTACGAATTTGGAAAAAAAAAAGGTTGACATTTTTGTCTTTAGTGCATTCTGTCTGGAGCTTAGCTAGTGCAATTATCCAACCCATTCCACATGTACCAACCTTCTATCAAGCCTTTCATTTATGATGTCTAATTAATGTTCTACATCACCTCCTTTGTAATGGCCTCAAAACTCAACATACCAACTTGTTGGCTATCCTAAAGGTCCTCAAAAACTGGGTTGTCAACTTCATTTGTTGACTCAACCGCCAAATTGAAGAGTCTGTCAACATCCTTATTTCCCTCCCTTTTTATATGAGAACTTTTGAGAATTTTGAATGTTGAAAGAATACTTTTAATTATTTTCAAAATTTTGTCTATTCTCCAATTTTGTGTATTACCTTTGATGATGACATTCATGATGATTTGGACAGGGTCATCAATATCTTTGCTAACTTCAATCCAAGGAGCATTGTCTTTTCTTTAGCTTCATTGTTAGTGCCTAGAGCCAACTTTTTCATATTCCAAGAAAGGGTATTTCCTTTCCAATATTTTGCAACAAAAACTGCTCCTGAGGAGCTTGAGTTCCTCTTTCAAGCTTTTTCAAAACTAACTTTAACCCAACCTTCCTTTGGTGTACTCAAATTTTGTTGGAATTTCCCTTGTAGAAGATGGATTAACCCATTTCAACCCATTAACAAGCTTTATAGAATCAATTTATTATGAATTAAATTACAATCCTCGATCAAATTTAGATTTTAAATAATATATAGATCAAGATTAAATAACATGTAAGGTTAGGGTTAGTATGAGGGTTCAACTAGGGTTAGAGTTATGTTAGGGTTCAAGTACAAGATTACCATTCTAGGACAAGGCTTGGGTTTACGGTTATAGTTGAATCAGGGTCAAGATTAACATTAGAGTTCAATTAGGATTAGAGTTGGTATTATGAGATTAAAATAAGGGTTAGATATAGTGTTAGGATTGGGGTTCAATTATTATTAGAGTTAGGGTTAGTATTATGGTTATAGTCAATGTAAGTTATATTAGGGTTACAATGTAATTAAGATTATAGTTCTATTTGCAATTCTAACTATGATCATAATCCCAACCCTTTTCCCAACCCTTGAAACTAAATCAAAGTCTAAACCTAACACTAACACTGAATCAATTCCTAAATATTACACTGAGCTTAATCCCAACCAAACCCTAACTCTAATCTTGATTTAAAATTTAACCCTAACCCTAACCTTATCCCTGATCTCAATAGTAACACTAATATTAATTCTATATAAATCCCTAACCCTAACAAAAAAAACATATCAACAATCAAAGATCAAATCTATTCACTATAATCTATGTTATAAATTAATTGTTTCTTTATATTGTGTTAGTGACAAATTTGTCTTCTTGTTGATAACTTGTTAATAATCTCTATTACTCTAAATTTGAAGACCAAAAAGGTTCACCATAGTTGGGTAGACTTAATCACCAGCCTGCCTCTGAATTTTATGAGGTACAGCTCCCCCATTAGATATGCAACCCTAAACTACAACATATCATTTGTTTTTAACCCGAAAATAAGAAAAGGAAAACACCATTCAATCCAACAAAAAATTTAGTGGTGATTATTCGCCATTTGGCGAATGTCGCATGTCCGCGACCCCGAAATTGGTGAATATTTTTCATATATTGGATTGACCCTATCGCCCGACATTTATTAATATTGAGTCTAATGCCCAGGCCCATCACCCATCGATTTATTTAATTTTATCCAATTCTTACACATTATTGCCAATGGAATATAATTTTTGGTCCCAGTAAATTAAAAAAATTTACCTATAATTTCTAAGTGACCCCTAATCGACGACCTATATTTGCCAATAGTTTTATACATATATATTTATAGGCGGCCCCAAATTTGCCTGGCATTTTATGGATGCGTGTCTCAAACTAACGCAGTTTCACCAACTTTATTAATCATACCAAGATGTTGGATGACCCATAATCACCTCAGAAATAACAAAAGACGTGTTATAGTTACGCGAGCTTTGCCAAATATTTTTATACCTAATACCTCTTGATGAATTTTCTAAGTAAAGATTAGTATAAAAACATTCTGATATCTCTATTTGATCAATAGTAAAGTTTCAGATTGTTGAGTGCAATTGCATACTGCATTGGCGAGTCATGAATGCATTGCTGCAATTTAATTTGAGGCAAAGGTAAATGATACTTATTCTATGACTCTGTGATTTTAAGTTCATTATTCCAGAATAGGTTTGCAAAAATGGGGTTTCTTTTCCCTTTCAACCCAAAATACACCGCACGTCGTTGATCTATGCTCATCAAACGGTCGTTGGCAGTCACTATCATGTGTCGCACTATCGCGGGTCTCATTAACTTTTGGCTTGTCATTTGATGTCACTAGGACACATGTCACTTAATCATTTTAAATTACAACTTCAACTTATTAGTTATTACATTTAATAAATGTTTAGTTTTGCAGTGTAGTCCAATTTAGATTTTAATTATCTTTAGTTGAGGGTTAATTCATGACATGTGCCTTGTTTCCGGAGTACGTTTGCAAAAAATAAGGTCTCTTTTCCCTTTCGGCCCGAAATTCACTGTACATCATCGATTTGTGCTCATCCAATGGTTGGCAGTCACTGTCTTTAAAAATGTTACATCTCTAATTAAATTAAATAATTAACAATTAATTATACTTTGAGTAATGTTTAACTTAGACTTTAACATTGAATTGAATTCAATTATTTCTATCTGTATTATAATAGAAATTACATTATCACACATTGATATGACACATTGGTAAATTTGGCATATAAAATAATAACAAAACTAGGCAACTTAAAAACAATAATAAAACTCTTTTAAATGTTAAAAATATAAACTTGCTTTGTCTCTGGAGTAATAAAGAAACTTAATCATTTTAAAAATTCAGAATCTTAGTCTTCAGATTTAAAAATGGAAGTACTAATCCATCGCTTAAGCATACTTAAATGTCTAATACACAGATAAAGAAACTAATTAAAATATTGTAATCACAGAGAAGTCTAAGAATCATTTTTTGTATCCATAAAAAGAAAATTGAAACGAACTTGGAAAATTTTTATCATTTTTTTTCATAAAATTACATTGTAGAGTAAAAATAGAAACCTACTAGGCAACTTCTTATCGGTATAAAAAAAAAAGAAAAACAAAAAAAGTGAAACTTTGCATGTCCATTGTCAAAAGACTAGGGTAATGAGAATGGGTAAACTAGGGATCTTCATCTTACCTTTCGTCTGAGTAGAATTTTCTAGAGAGGATAATCTATGAGAATTCTTTAAGCCATGTGTAGTCCAGCTCATCGATTTCATCAAGGAAAAACCATTTCCAGAGAAAATCCCTCCCAAGCCGCACCCATTTCGTGTGTCACATTAGTTTCACATCATTGAGGTTCAACAGAAAGGGTTGTCTGGCCACATTTCTGCCCAACTCCAATAGCTTCGGTATATCTCTTGGCCAAGGGATCCCCACCCCTAATTCCACAAAAACAACAACATCAACATCGTCCTCCAGGAATTTCTCTTTAAAAACATTCCTCATCAGCATCACCATATCCACTTTCTGTCCTCTGAGGTCGAGGAGAGATGCAAAAAATGGGACATAATGTCAGTGTAGACGTGGTATCTGTCAACATTCTCAAGGAACTCTCAAACCAATAACATCAACACAACAAATTTTATAAAAGCGCCGCCACCAACCTCCCTACAAACGGAAGTGAGGATTTCTTCTGAGACATTTCCCAAAAAGGACCTCTAGTCATCTAGGGATGTGCATCTCAAATGGATTGGTGTGTCCATCTTTAATCCTCAACAATCTAAAGACCTAAAAACTTAAACCGTAAAACCAGAGGCAGAATTTCAACCACCGGCAGCTCTGACTTTTAATCTACCAAAAGCAAAATGAAGAAGAAAGAAGCTAGATTGTCTATAAATAGCCCCGACCCCTTGATTGATAGTGATCATAGATACTTAGCAATTAATTATTCTTTCTTTAATCATATTTAATCCATTTTCCTTAATCTTTAATGTAAATATTTCCCATAAATGCATTATGCATGTGAGAGATTTAAATCCATTGTCTGTAATCTTTCATATCTACATGTAAATCTTTCCCATAAATGCATGCGTACTATCACAGTTAAAGATGGCAGTTAAAGAATGTCACTAACAAGGCATTTATTTCTTATCGAGTTACTAGTTACAAGTTGCAGTTGCACTATCCACCGTCCACATAAACAAATAACTAGTAGTAATCAACGATCAGGGTTACGGTGTAGGTTTTAAGGCTTGATACGTGTCATCATTCTGGTGACTTCCTACAAAACTATGTTTCCTTCAAGAAATTTGGCCTGAAATTAAATTTCAGCCGTTGATCTAGGATCATCAAATGGTCTCAAATAATACATTTAACAATATAAAACAATGGATATTACTAATTAGGCTATGTGTCCATGTGTGATCAATTATATTCACAACAAAAAAAGGCGATATTCACTGGAGGTGATATTGCATTACTTACAATGTTACATCTCTAATAAATTTCCATTTGGCATTGGCCCACATGACGAGTCCCATCCTTTGAAAATTGCCAATAAAATATTTATTTTTCCCATAATTAACGAAAAATTAGCCAATAAAATAAATAAATTTTCAAACGGTAGATAAAATTCGCCAATACATTTATTTTTTTTCCCTTCAAAAAAAAAATCATTTGCCTCATATATTATAATTTTTTAATTCAAAAGAAAATCATTCGCCTCATACAATATATATTTTCCCCCACATTAATGTATTATTCACCAAGATTTTTTGGAATTTTCATTCGGCAGGGAAAAAATCACCTTCGCCTTTATATTATTTTCCTAATTTGGAAAAAAGTTTGCCATCATCAAGAAAAAGTTTCCCCTAAATTAATGTACGATTCGCCAGTATTTTACACTTTTTTCCTAGGAGGGGGTTTCTTAAAGTTAACCCTGATGATGGCAAAAAATTTAGGGGAAATTTTTTTAAATTTAGCGTACATTAATTAGGGGATCTATGAGATGCCATTTTTCTTGATGATGGCGAACTTTTTCCCCTAAATTTAAATCTGAAGAATTTAGGGGGAAAATTTAGGGGATCAGAACATTTTTATATATGATTATTGCCCCCTACTACAAAGAAACCCCCTCCTAAATTAAATTTTCCCCTAAATTTTACATTTTTATATATGATGGCCAATTACTAAATGGTTATAAGGAAGATAAGTGAAACAAGAAGATCAAAAAGCTCTTCAAGTGTTTGATGATTTCTAAATTTTATTAGAAGATGATAGCAATACCAAAAATCACCGAACCATTGTCTCATAAAGATCATAATAGTTCATGAAAAGAAAAACATTCCCAAAGTAATGCATCACAATTCAACCATAAATAACATAGATTCAAGTCAACTTCATAGAACTAATTAGCATTACATTGATTCAAAGCTCAATCATGAAAAGATCTTTTGAAATAATATATATAGATTCAGTTTCTAGTACTACCATCAAAGAGAAAATTATTGCACTGTATCTACTAGCAAAGGGTAAAAACCAGTCTTGTCTTTTCTTTCCCCTCTCTTCTAACCCCTAAAACTATTTTATCGATAAAAAATATAGTCTTCTATGTCAAGGGGGTCTCCCTAAAAACCCAACCCCCTTAATGGTTAACCATAGTAGTTAAAATAACAAAAAGGTTTAAAAAGGACACATGTCCTCCGACCTCAAAGCAACATAAAGTTAAACAAAATGGAAAGACCGCTAAGGAAGGGAAATATGAGTTCCATCTTCAACTTGATCTTTGTTATTAGTCACTCCGCACGCCAGCTTCCAACTGTGATAGATGCCTATGAACTCTTGCACTACATTGTGACTTGGGTTCCTCAAGCTCAACAACCGGATCTTCCACATGTCACAATCCCATTTTGTCTTAGTGAATTGTTCTATATATTCTAGCAAGTGTTCCATACAAATAATCAATATAGCCGCCACTTGTGCTACCTTTGTGAGGTTTGTAGCCATAGGATTAGGTGTTTCTTTGATTTCCTTCAAATCCTCTTTAAAAGACTTTATTAGAGTTTCAATGTCAATGCTTCCTTCATCATTCTAAGCCACACTATTAGGACTGATAATTCACATGTATTTGATAAAATCATTGTACATTTCTTTGATTTGTGCTTCCATGCTTCACACTTTACTGATGACTAGCTCAAAAACAAAACATCTCCAGTTCGCGTTCTCTTTGACTATGTATAGCATGCTGACATCTGTTGATTTAAAGGGGATTCTCTACCAGGAAATTTTCTACACCATACAACTATACATCTATGATCTATGTGACAACCGAAGCCCATTTTCTTTCTTTTTCTTCCCAGGCCATAAGTTGAGTTTGAACTTCACTCCACAGAGCATCAACATCATTAAAAATCGTAGAACATTGCTGTAGGAAATCTCTTCCTTTCCTCAGTACACTATCGACCCATTTGTCCATGGCTGCCACTATGGCCTTACCGCATTGGAGTTGGTTCATAAGCCTTCGACTGTCTGGAGAGTTAGGCTCAAAGCATTGAGAAGCTTGAGCCATGGGTAAGGCACCACAACTATCCAAAGAGTTAATATGTTCTGTCATAGTATTGATCACTTGTTTCGATTCTCTTTTCTCTTTGGCGTCCTTTGGGGATTAAGATAGCATGTGCTGAGAAGATTGTTCTAACCAATTCTTGTTGGTTTATCGGTTCAGTATGCCTAGGCCCATCTTTGCGACTTTGAAATATTCAATGCTGAAGTCTGCAGAACTGCCTTTGGGTTTATACACAGTGATCTCAGCTGTAACTTCCCTTGTTTGGGTATCTGTAACTAACCGAGATATACTTTTCATTCTTTTTGTTTTTGGAGTTTTGGCAGAATATTTTTTCACCATATCTTTCACAAGTAGATAAGCTAGTACAAGGCTCATCTTCTTATTTACTGAACTTGTCATCCAATCTGGTATCGATGATGAAAGTTTAGTCTTCTCTACATCTTTTGTTGGTGTACTCAAGGAATCCATAACTTGTGA
This sequence comes from Thuja plicata, assembly GCA_018584345.1. Classification (NCBI taxonomy): domain Eukaryota; kingdom Viridiplantae; phylum Streptophyta; class Pinopsida; order Cupressales; family Cupressaceae; genus Thuja; species Thuja plicata. Next base: position 467,855 of record MU227613.1, on the reverse strand, counting down.
GATATTGTCAAAGATTGACTGTACCTATGATTCATTACCCATTGAACCTATGCCATGTTCCTTTTCAACATTAAGATTTACTTGAACTGATCTTTGAGATGCCATTTTGTCCTGCTTTGTGATCCCGGTCTTTGATCTCATCCTCTGTACAGTAGGATGATTTCCAAGTAGTTCAAAAATCAAAGTCTTTGAACTCCTCTTACCACCTACAGAACCAATGGAAAAGATAATGTCAGCACCAGGGGAGGAAGGGAATTCTAGAGTTGAGTCTTCAGATTGAACTTGAGGTAAGGCAATCCCTGTAAGGCCTCAAATGAAAATCAACTTGAATCAACTATAAGGCCTCAGATAAAAATATTTTTTCTCCCATTCTAGCTAGCTTGAAACACAACTTACCCAAGAAGACATCATGGACCTATTGTATAATTAGTCAAAACTTGGTTTCTTTGCAGTAGGGGGCAATAATCATATATAAAAATGTTCTAATCCCAGGGTTCATGGGGTAAGGGCGAGAGATCTTGAGTACATGCCAGATAATATACAAGGTAGGAAGACATAAATAAATCTTTCTTAATATTCTGTGTTAATTTTAGCTTCTCTCTCATCGAACTAGTTATGATCTTGGCCCAGTCTAAGTATTGATAGACTGCCAAAATGATGTCAATGAAATCAAACATCTTTTCTACATTTGGGGCCAAATTTCGACAGAAGTTTCCGACGGGTAACTTTTTCTTATGAATTTGGTTTTTTTTTTGTAATAGGCCCCGATGATGTCGGTATTCCGATGGGTGTTTAATCGACCATCAGAATTCTGACAGATTCAGGGTATACATTAAAAAAAAAAGTGAAACAGCCTCATCATTTTTATTTCGATTAGAGAGCGGGAGAAAAGGAGCGACAACTGAGCGCGGGAGAAGGTATGTGATTTCTTCATCTTTCAAGCCTCTGGCATCATATTCAAATGCATTTCATTTTATTGTTGAGGGAGTTTCTCTCTGAAATGACCGCATTCTACTGGTGTCATGCCCTAGCCAGTGCTTTACCTCTATTATTTGATGTTATTGGTGCTTGTGCTCAAGGATATCAATTCACTATATTCAAATGTCTGGATTCATATTTGTTGATATTACTGGCATATGTGTTTAATGACGCCATTGTATATTGCTATCATTGAAATGACCGCATTCTACTGGTGTCATGCCCTAGCCCGTGCTTTAACTCCATTATTTGATGTTATTGGTG
>MU227613.1:438232-466513 GCA_018584345.1 Thuja plicata | reverse complement strand
AAATTCTTTTAAATCCCCGGATTTGATGAGCTAATGAAAGGTAAAACATTCTATCAATAATATAGACCGAAGAAAGAGAGAACCTATGATGGTCTCTTGAGCTATTTTATCTTTAATGTGCATATCCATCGGTTTTTTGACATTTCATAATTAATTTCTGATAGCAGTGCTATACCTTCGACAGATAAAATGTCAGAGAATCATAATTTACTTCAATTCTTCTGACAATAATGCTATACATTCGACAGGGAAACCTGTCGAAGAAATGCTGCATGACTGTCTCTATTTCGATAGTTAAAGTGTCGCAAATAGAAATTTTTCAACAGAAACTTCGACAGTAATGCTATATATATAACAGGTATATTTGTTAGAATTAGGTGGAAACTATCGGTATGCCAACAATTATAATGTCGGAAAGGATATGTTTTTGACAGTTATTTCCGACAGAGATTGTATATTTCTGATAGGTCGTGGTGTCAAAAAGCTGATGGATGAACCGCAGGAAATGCCATAACAAAGTTGTTGTCATGTGCAAGTTTCTAATGTGATGTGGTGTCGGTAAACCGACAGATGTGTCTTCTGTCACAATTTCCTATGCAAAAATGGCGATGGACTCATGTGTCAAAATACTGACAAATGAGCGTTGGAAATCTGATAAATGGCTGTCAAAATTTGATCTCAAATGTACTAGTGTATCCAGTCTTCAAAAAAGAACGCCTCAGGTGAACCTATGACTCTATGTAGCATGACTACCAGGTCATGGATATGTGGTTTCATATGATCTTTATTCAAACCTTTGGGAACCCGTGACCCACCCTTATAAAAATTTTCATTCCAATTACGAGAGATGAATGAGGGGTTCTTATCAAACGCCTCTCTAAACTTAGCATATGACTGAGTGGGAGTGAAATCAACAAAAGGTTCATTAGGAATTTTGAACAGAGACATCATAATATCTCTGGTAATTGAAAGCAACTCCTTACCATCATTATTCTAAATACATAGAGTTTTGATATCATAGTGGTTTACACATTCTTGAATCAACTCAGGGGTTATAATGGCTTGAGGAAAGGCTGTAGCTAATAGTAAACCACTATCTAGGATTTCAGTCACATACTCTTTCTCCACATTTTCCTATAATTTAGTACTTATTGCATCTAAATTGACCCCTTTCAAATCTGTATCGGTCAACAAGGGACCTCTGCAATTCATACTGACACCATTTCCAAAGAAATGAAGAGAAGACTTCATATTTTCCAATGCTAAAACAACCACATACCAAGACCAAGATTGCAGAGAAATTGTTTGAGAATTGAAAACTGAATAAGGAGGTTTATCAAAAATTACCTTGAATTCACCGTAAATAAATCTTATTGAACCACTATAACCTTTTGCTTATAACTTTTTACAACTTATACTTAGAACAAGAATGAGTTTACTATGTCACTAGTAAATTTTGGCCATATTTTTGACACAAGTTAGTCAATTTTTCGATGCAGGTTGGTCAACCAAACAACCACTATTGTCGTCAGAATTTTTTCATCAATTAGGTGACACAAAAAAGGTTATGTTGAATTATCAACATTAGTCATGGTTGAATGATCGACTTCATAATGCATTGAGACTATAGCATTCCAGGCGAAGCACTTCGTTGATCATTTTGATTGTCTTCGAATGAACGACTTCATAATGCATTGAGACCATGGCATTCTGGTCGAATCAGTTCGTTGATCATTTTGATTGTCGTTGAATGATCAAATTCATAATGCGTTGAGACCGTGACATTCCAGTTGAAGCAGTTCGTTGATTATTTTGATTGCCATCAAAATAGAGACTTTAGAGTGCGTTGAGACTGTGGCATTCCAGTCGAAGTAGTTCGTTGATTATTTTGATTGACGTCAAATGATAGACTGCATAATGCGTTGAGACAGTGGAATTCTGAAGCAGTTCGTTGACCATATTTATTGTCGTTGAATGATCGAATTCATAATGCGTTGAGACTATGGCATTCCGGTGGAAGCAGTTTGTTAATTTTTTTGATTGCCGTTGAATAGAGACTTTAGAATGCGTTGAGACTGTGGCATTCTGATCGAATTAGTTCGTTGATTAATTTGATTGCCGTTGAAATAGCACCGAAATATTCATTTTTTTAAAAAAAATTAATATATATTAATCATCTAGTAATATGTATAATATATTTCCGTTTACTAATCTTTTCATTGAAAGTATAGTACACTCATCATTAAATTATAGTCTATAAATAACATTTTGCATACTTTTTTTGCTTTTTCTTAATTAGGTCATTGTATATTTTTTTGTTGATTTTATTATTTTCATAATGTCTTGTGTTTACAATGTATATACAATTGTTGTCACATAACAATACATAGTTTCTAATACAAAATTTAGTACTCTAGATAACATGCATGCTACAACCAATTTCAATGGAAATTTTTTAAATTATTTTTTCTTTCCATGACAATGTTTTAATTTTTCCAATGCAAATTTTTTAACTCCTATTATTTCAAGTATGAAAGATGTGCTAGTTGTTAAAAATATAACAAGGCAATCATAAAAAAATATTAAAATACTGAAAACTCTATCTATAAATCAAATGATCTAGCAAAAAAAAAAATTACCATACCTGAAAGATCTCCTTTGAATAGTACCTACAATGTCAAATATTAGTTCATAAATAATGAATTGTCGTCTAGTTCCAATTTTAGATGAATTATGAAACCTCTTACCAAAAATTGGAGTCCTGTCATTGAAAAACATTGAATTGTAGGATAACATATATTCCTATTCAAATGCAAATATAATTTGTTTTGTGTAAAAACTATATGCATTATAAATATGCCCTTTTGACTCCTTCAGTCATACCGGAGAAGAGGAATTTCCAAATATACTTTCTGAGCATAATAGTCCATTGCCTCTTTCAGTCATACTAGAGATGCAAGTGAGTCTGTTAAAACTATAAAGAAAATTGAAGCATATTCTAGCAATCAACACAAGAAGACGATTTTGTTTTTATGTTTGTACATAATTCTCTACAAATAAAACTAACATTTTAAGTCCGAGGAGCTCCAAACATGACAATTCCTTGGCTGAAATGATAAGCTATGTCTTGAAAAAAAGGGAAAATGTTGAACCAAGTGAAGACAAAGGCAAATAGCTTGACAACTTAAGATTTTGTTACCTGGTCAATTAGGTTGTAATCCACTACTACTATTGTTGATTTTGAAATTCTGGCTTCTAATATTTCCATCCTCAATACCAACGCTAATACTTATTTGAAAGAGAAATTTAGTATAAAGGGAAATTTTAATGGATTGACTATCTTCTCTAATTTCTCTCCCTAATGGACTTGTATATTTATGTTATGCTTAAGAAGTCCTACTTTTTTATTTCTTTGTTTTATCTTTGTTATCTCTAGCATAAGTTAGGTGCTCTGGTTGCCAGTGGTTTTGAACTCTCAGACAATTGGATTTGTCAATCTAAAATGATCATAGTTTGTATTTTATTTCAACTCAGAGGCATTTGGTCATGTAACTATCCAACCCATATTAATACAATCTTTATACTTGAAAGGAAAAATATTTATTACCTAGTAAAAAATAGTGCTTTGCAGTAAAATATTAGATTAAAAAATTGGTTGCATACTTATTTCTTATAAGCTAATATTGGACTTTTTAGAAATGGATGACAAGTGTTAGTTTTTTTCTGAAACAATATGAAAACCCTAAGTATTTCCCTTGGATCTAAAAATGAATTTCATCATTATCGAGAGATGAAGGTAATTGATTATGCCCTACATTACACAATAAAGGGGAGTGAAATGAATTTAATGTGCTTTCTTGTTAATTGATTATTCCCTTTCTAAATTACTCGATGTTCCTATAGATGGTAATGCTGTACATATTTGTTTCACATTTATAGACCATAAATATCAAAATGGTAATAATTATACAATTGGTCTAGACAATGCTAGATGCATAGGAAATCATATGGGCTTATTTCTGTCGTGCAACACAATGGGAATTCGGGAAGTGGGCACTATATTGTTTGTTGTAAGATAAAGATTGGTAAGCAAATCATAGAAGCACCTACATTGGGATGAAAAGTGAAACATATTATGTAGAGGAAGCAACATTCAGGGATGAAAGAAAAAACAGACTCCAAAAGACAAAATTTGCCAAAACTTGTTATAAGAATATCTAACTTTGATGTAATATGGAACATAATCTCAGATTATAAATTATAAAAAAGATAATATCGGTATTAAGGATGAGTTGTAGCTAAAAGAGAAAATTCATAATTGAAGAGCTTATTGATTTTTATTTATTTTTTAATCCCAGTTGAACCCAAGACAACTAACAAATAATACAAAATTTCTTGTGCCTGCAAAAGTTTTGAACAATTAATAAGGGTATGTAACAACAGGGTTTTTGAAGACAAAATACAGATCCAAAAGGATAGTCATGAATAGTGACATGTGCCAGGTTAAGAATACATAAATGAAGGATATCCCTATGATGGGGAGCTCCTCTCCTAGAGCCTTCTAGCTCTCTCTAAGACCTTCTCCTGGTCTTCTTTAGGGTCTCTATCTCTACCCTAACTAGAGGATTCCTCTCTGATCCCCTAACACACTAGGAGCTCTCCACCAACTTCAAACACTTCATTAAACCCTTCACCATAGCTCTACTCTTCCATGGCTTCCCTGATCACCTAAAACTCCAATGGTGTCAAATTCTTGCGGATTGGTTTCCTGACTCCTCTTAGGTTCAACCCAACCCATAAGGATCCAATTTTGTGGATCTTTCATCCATTTCCCAATCGAGTTCCAAATTACTAGCCTTTTAGGCCTTCTAGCCTTTTTAGGCCTATTAGCCCTCCTAATCACTGAAAAGGTGATTTTTCTCTTAAAATACCTTAAAACCCCTAGAAAAAAATTACATATTCCTTGTGGGTTTTTCCTCCCTTTAAATATTTTCTAGGTCTTAGATGCCTACTATGCCCGTACAGTGGACTTTCACCAAACCCCTAAAAATAAGGGTTTCTAGGGCATGAACACTGGTTTGCTTTCTTAGGCTTCTTTAACTGATCAAATGAGTTCCTCAGAACTTCTCATTCCATCACAATGTCTTCACTTCATTCCCCTACACTCCTCTATCCCTGATTGGCACATACCAATCAACTGGCAACCTCCATTATTGCTGCACTACTCAGTCACCCTAGCCATAATAGCTAGTACTCGCCTAGGGCCTGATTGTTCTCAAGATTCCCCTGCACACACACACACACACTCCACAAGCCATATTTAAAAATTATGTACAAGGCTTAGATGGATTCCAAGTGGTCATGGGGTTTGAACCACAGGAACACCAAGAAAAGCCCTTCTTTACATGACTGGACCGAAACTGGCCAGTGAAGTCACATAATGCAAGAAAATAAACAAAAGCTAACTAGAAAGAACTAATAACTAATCTAATGCCACCAAGAACTCATAAATTACATTTCAAGCACTCTCTATTCTTTCATTCAATCCATTCAATCCATAAAAGTGATGGATGATGGCTCTCTAACTTCGATACACTGCAAATTAGTTCTTTCCAAACACCAGTCCATACAATATGAAATCTCCCTATTAGATTAGCGATGAAATAACCTTATATACATCCATATCACCTGTCTAGACCCTCTAGTTGGGATTTGGGCATCATAAGAGCCGATTCCTAAAATCTAGGAAATGTTGTCATGACAACTTTGACAACTTTTGTCAAAATGTCACTTTCTCAACTTTGAGGGTCCTAATTGGTTCCAGAACTTACCAATTGACCTCAAATGACTTAATAACATTAAAAAATTAAAAATAATCCCACTTTGGGACTTTGGTCAACCCTTTGAATTTTGAGTTGACTTCTAGGTTCTAGACCCCTAGAATCAACTAGACTCAACAACATACAAACCCTAATCTTTCCTAACTCTAATCACACCTCAAAACACACTAGGGACTTTATAGATTATTCCTTATTCTTGGATGGTTGGCCAAACCAAACTACAAGACAAAATGTCTAAAGATCCACCTAAAGACCTTAGGGTGCTCCTGCACCATCCTCCCCCTGCAACAAGAAAGTTAAGGTACCTGTGGTGTCAATAACTCCTCACTGATTCCATGCTTCTTGAAGTCACTCTCAGCTATCCAAGTGGCTTCTAACTCTAGTTTCTGTCTCCACTTCACTAGATGTTCCATATATACTTTGTGTCTTGTCTTCTTCTTTACTCTTGAATCCAATATCTTCTCCACTTGTGGCTTGACTTGTTCCAGATTCTTGAACTCTCCCATATCCTTATGACCCTTTGTACTATACTACAACTCATCCATCTCTGGCCCCTTATACTTGATCAAATCCTTCACATTGAAGATTGGAGAAATTGACATCTCCTTGGGCAACTCCACCTTATAAGCATTAGGCCCACACTTAGCCAATAACTTGCAAGGTCCAATTCTTTTCATCTGTAGTTTACTAGATATCCCATTTTGTAGTCTTTCCTTATTCAAGAACACAATTAATAACTCTCCCACTTCAAACTAAAAATATCTTCTTCCCTCATCTCTTTTTGCCTTCAACTTTTGATTGGCCTCCATTAAGGTCTTTTGCACTTGTTCATGCACTTCCTTCATTAATTGTGCAAAGTCATCATCATGTCCACTAACTCCCTCATATCCTTTGAGGTCTCTGAGCTCCATCACTCCTCTTGGATGTGACCCATACACAATCTGAAATGGCCTTTTGCTTGTAGTCCTATTTGTGCCATCATTACAGGCAAATTCTGCCTGTGGAATAAATTTCTCCCATCCTTGTCCATATTCCTTTGTCAGACATCTAAGCAAGTTCCCAATAACTCTATTGATTACTTCAGTTTTCCCATCCATTTGAAGATGATAGGAAGATCCATGAGATAAGTTTGTACCTAGTCTCTTCCATAGGGTCTTCCAAAATTGACCCATGAACTTCACATCCCTGTCTGCAACAATGCTCATTGGTAGGCCACGAATCCTCACCATTTCCTTGAAGAAAAAGTAGGCAATATGGTTGGAATCATGTGTTATTTTGCATGGTATGAAGTGGCTCATTTTACTAAACCTATCTACAATTACAAACACACTATCTAGACCAGTTGGAGTCCTAGGTAACCCCACTATGAAGTCCATACTTATGCACTCCCAAGGTCTACTTGGGATGGGCAATGGCTTGTAAAGTCCTACATTTCATGAAGTGCCTTTAGCCTTCTGATATATGCCACACTGGTCGACATATCTTCTCACTTCCTTTTGCATCTTTGGCCACCAATAGAACCTTTACACTAAGTCCAATGTCTTATTTAGTCCAAAGTGTCCACTTAGGCTCCCATAATGTTTCTCCTGAATGAGGATTTGGAATAAATAAGACATTGGACTTAGTGGAAAGGTTCTATTGGTGGCCAAAGATGCAGAAGGAAGTGAGAAGATATGTGAACCAGTGTGACATATGCCACACTGGTCCATATATCTTCTCACTTCCTTCTGCATCTTTGGCCACCAATAGAACCTTTCCACTAAGTCCAATGTCTTATTTAGTCCAAAGTGTCCACGTAGGCTCCCATTATTTTTCTCCTGAATGAGGTTCTCCCTCATTGAACCTTTTGGAACACAAAGTTGATTGCCTTTGAATAGAAACCCATTCTGCAATGTATACTCTTCAAACTCACTATGAAAGTGATTCTCAAAATATTTTCACACTTTTTAAATCTCTGAGAAATTTGAATCTCCCTCATATAGGTCCTTAAAACCTTCAACTCTTCTACTTTGAAACGGAATCTCTTGGATGGTAAGTAGTCTCCTACTAAGGGAATCCACAACTTTGTTTTGCACCCCCTTCTTATGTTTTATAGTGAAGGTATATGACTATAGGAACTCCATCCATTTTATGTGCCTCAAGCTAAGCTTGTCTTGAGTGTTTATGTAACTCAATGCTTGGTTATTTGTGAAGACAACAAAATCTTGAGGAAATAGATAATGCCTCCACTTCTTTAAGGCTTTCACAAGAGCATATAACTCCAAGTCATAGGAAGAGTACCTAGACTTAGCCTTATTTAGTCTTTCACTGAAAAAGGCCACATGCCTGCCTTCTTGGCTTAGGAAAACTCATACTGCAATGCTGCTTGCATCACACTCAACAATGAATGGTTTGTCAAAACTATGTAACAACAATATAGGCTGAGTAGCCACTTCCTTCTTCAACCTCTCAAACCCCTCATTAGCTGCCTTGGTCCACACAAACTTTGTTTTCAATCCTCCTTTTATAGTTTCTAGGACTGGAGCACAAATATCACTGAATCTCCTAAAGAAATTCCTATAGAATTGGGCTAACCCATGGAAGCTCCTAACTTCAGTCCCTGTCTTAGGAGTAGGCCAATTCAATATGGCCTCTACTTTCTCTTTGTCCATTTTCAAATCACCCTTGGAAACTACAAAGCCAAGCTAGACTAATTGTTCCTTCATGAACTCACTCTTCTCAAGGTTTATGGTGAGTTTCTCCTCCTGCAACTTCTTCAACACTAACTCCAAGTGTTTCTTATGATCCTCTTTGGTTTTACTGAATATGAGGATGTCATCTAAATAGACAACTACAAAAACTCCTAAATAGTCCTTCAAGACTTCATTCATCACCCTCATAAAGGTGCTTGGTGCATTGGTAAGCCCAAAGGGCATAACTAACCATTCATACAACCCCTTTGTAGTCTTAAATGCAAACTTCCACTCATCACCTTTCTTCATCCTAATTTGATAGTACCCACTCTTCAAGTCAATTTTAGAGAAGTACTTAGCACCCCCCAATCAATCCATCAAGTCTTCTATTCTAGGAATTGCAAATCTATACCTGATAGTTATCTTATTTATCACCCTAGAATCAGTACACATCCTCCACTTACCTCCCTTCTTAGGAGCCAACACCACTAGGATAGCACAAGGGATGATGCTTTTCCTAATCAATCCTTGATCCAGCAACTCTTGCACCTGCCTGGCTATCTCCTTGTTTTGCTCTAGTGTCATCTTGTATGTAGCTTTGTTTAGAAAGGATGCTCCTAGTATGAATTCAATTTGATGACTTATCTCCCTCTTTGGTGGTAGTGAAGTTGGTGTACCTTCACAAATTATATCCTTGAACTGATCCAACAGTTCTCTCACCTCTTTTGGCATAGGTGCTTGCTTATGAGTCTCCTCCTCCTTTGGTTTTAGCAAAATTGCATAACCAACTTCTTCATCTTTCACATTCCTTAGGAATTCTTTTCCATTCATCAACATGGCACTGGATTCTACCTTCACCACTATGTCCTCTTCTATCAAAGACTATATTTTGAAAGTTAGCTTATTTTTCTTAAAGGAGTACTTGTTATCTTTCCCATTATGGACATCTTCTCTGTCATACTGCCACGGTCTACCAAGAAATAGATGGAAATAATCCATTGGAAACACATCACATAGTATCCTATCCTGATACTTTCCAATGGAAAATTCTACCCACACTTATTCATTCACCAAGATCTTTTGACCCTTATTCAACCATATAACTTTATAGGGACACACATGTGGGATTTTGGTGAGCTTCAAATTATCTACTGCCTCCTCAAATGTGAAATTATATGTTGACCCTGAATCAATGATCACCTTGCACACTTTCCCCAATATCTTTCACTTCAGTCTGAAAAGAACCCTCCTCTACTTGTGCTCATCTTTGGTGGGTGTCTTGATTAGGATTCTTCTCAACATAAGGTGTTCTCCTTTCTCTGAATCTAGACTCACCTCTAATTCTTTAGAGAAATCTTCTTCTTAGACATAAGCTATCTTCTTCTCCCCTTGTGAGGATGTTGGTTTATCTAGACACCTATATGCAGGATGCCCCATCTATCCACAATTGTAACATTTCATGGAAGAAAGTGAGAACTTCTCCCAAAACCTCCTGATCTTCCTCTGCCACTGTTGTAAGACCTTCTTCCTCTGTTATTGTATCCACCCCTAATGCTTGTTTCTTGTCCTTACTCTGAATATCTAGAGTCCCCTTGTCCTCTATTGTCATTGCCTCTTCCACTTGAACCTCCTCTATGGCCACCTCTGTTGTCTCTACCCCTTTCTCTACCTCTAGAGCTAGAATCCCGCCTCTTCTTGAGTTTCTCTTCCACTTTCAAAGCTATTTGAAAACAACTATGAATGGAAGTTAGGGTAAAGATACTAAGTTATTCTTGAATGTTCCACCTTAATCCATTAAGGTATCTTGCAAATTTGATGCTCTCTATCTCCTAAATTCTTGATCTAAGACAATTTTTTTGAAATTCTTCGATATAGGCTAGCACATCTAGGTTTTTTTTCCTAAGGTTCTGCCTCTTCTTATGCAGTTGAATGTCATAATATTTTTGAAGGTAATTATCCTTCACCTTTGCAACCATTTTTGTCCAATTTTCTATGGGATTCTTTCCCTGTTTCTCTCTTTCTTCCTACAAGAACTTCCACCATGTGAGTGCTTTCCCTCTTAGCCTTGACTTGGCTATCTTCACCTTCTGTGCTTCTGTAATCCCATCACACTCGAAGTGATTTTCCATCCCTTCAAGCCATTCCATAACCATTTTAGTGTCCATCTTACCAGAGAATACTGGTATTCCTTCTAGAGCCTTTCCACTCAATGCCTTGAGTGCTTTGAGGAATGGTTCCTCAGGTAGAAGAGGGTCAGGCTCTGGTTCTACCTCCTCTTCTACTGGTTTCTTTCCTTTATCTATCCCTTCATGCATTTATTCTCTCAACTTGATGGCAGTCTCTACCACTTCTGCCATCTTGATCTTCATTTCCTCCATTACTTCTTTAAGAAGCCTATTCTTGATTTTTTTCTCTAACAATTCCTTGTCCAACTCTGCATTGGTCACCATTATTTTCTCACCTATGGATTCACTCCACTCTGACATGCACTAATTCACTCCCAACCTTTCAATGGCTCTAATACATATTTGATGGGGATCTCCTCTCCTAGAGCTTTCTAGATCCCTCTAAGACCTTCTCATGGTCTTCTTTAGGTTCTCTATCTCTACCCTAACTAAAAGATTCCTTTATGATCCCCTAACAGACTAGGATCTCTCCACCAACTTCAAACACTTCAGTAAAGCCTTCACCATAGCTCTACTCTTCCATGGCTTCCCTGATCACCTAACACTCCAATGGTGTCAAATTCTTGTGGACTAGTTTCTTGACTCCTCTTAGGTCCAACCCAACCCCTAAGGATCCAATTTTGTGGATCTTTCATCCATTTCCCAATCGAGTTCCAAATTACTAGCCTTTTAGGCCTTGTAGCCTTTTTAGGCCTATTAGCCCTCCTAATCACTGAAAAGGTGATTTCGCTCTTAAAATACCATAATACCCCTAGAAAAAAATTACATATTCCTTGTGGGGTTTTCCTCCCCTTAAATATTTTCTAGGTCTCAGATGCCTACTATGTCCGTACAGTGGACTTTCACCAAACCCCTAAAAACAAGGGTTTCTAGGGCATGAAGACTGGTCTGGTTTCTTAGGCTTCTTTAACTGATCAAATGAGTTCCTCAAAACTTGTCCTTCCATCACAAGGTCTGCACTTCATGCCCCTACACTCCTCTATCCCTGATTGGCACATACCAATCAACTAAAAACCTCCATTGTTGCTGCACTACTCAGTCACCCTAGCCAGAATAGCTAGTACTTGCCTAGGGCCTGATTGTTCTCAAGCTTCCCCTGCACACACACACTCCACAAGCCATATTTACAAATTATGTACAAGTCTCTCATGGATTCCAACTGGTCATAGAGTTTGAACCATGGGAACACCAAAAAAATCCCTTCTTGACATTACTGGACCAAAACTGGCCAGTGAACTCACAAAATGCAAGAAAATAAACAAAGGCTAACCAGAAATAAATACTAACTAATCTAATGCCACAAATAACTCAGAAATTACATTTCAAGCACTCTCTATGCTTTCATTCAATCCATTAAATCCATAAAAGTGATGGATGATGGCTCTATAACTTAATTACATTGCAAATTAGTTCTTTCCAAACACCAGTCCGTACAATATGAAATCTCCCTATTAGATTAGGGTTGAAATAACCTTATATACTTCCATCTCACTTGTCTAGACCCTTTGGTCAGGATTTGGGCATCATAAGAGCCGATTCCTAAAATCTAGGAAATGTTGTCATGACAACTTTAAAAGTTGTCATGACAACTTTGACAACTTTTGTCAAAATGTCACTTTCTCAACTTTGAGGGTCCTATTTGGTTCCAAACCTTACCAATTAACCTCAAATGACTTAATAACATTAAAAACTTAAAAATATTCCCTCTTTGGGACTTTGGTCAACCCTTTGACTTTTGAGTTGACTTCTAGGTTCTAGACCCCTAGAATCAACTAGACTCAATAACATACAAACCCTAATCTTTCCTAACTCTAATCACACCTCAAAACACACTAGGGACTTTATAGATTAGTCCTTATTCATGGATGGTTGGCCAAACCAACCTACAAGCCAAAATGTATAAAGATCCACCTAAAGACCTTAGGGTGCTCTTGCACCACCCTACAAAGTATAACCAATTCAAAAGAGAGTCATAAAGTGATAGTTAGGTATTTTAAGGTAGAAAGGTCTAGAAGACAGTGAAAATCCTTGTTAGATGCTTGTTACTTTCCAAATGACAATAAAGTGTTGACTTTTAGTGCAATAGGTTAGTATTATCCTTCAAGGGGCCTTAGGTGACAGTTTATATGAAATTCAGTGATAGATAAGAACAAATAAAATTCCAAAACAGTAAACATGGTTAGGGTTTTCGTAGTCACAAAATGAGATGTGCTTCAAAAAGTAGATAGTGTGTTAAAGGAAAGGTACAATTACCTATGAATACTTTGTTATCAAAGACACAGTGAAAAGACCCTGCCAATTTTTCATTACAATCAAAAGGAGATATAATAAGGATGCGACATTAGTGATGATTATCAAAGTGATGGTGATTTAAGAGAAATATCTGTCAAAACTAACTAATGTGAACTATCATAGAGAAGTTTGTGGAAATTCCATGCAAGAAAAGGATGTGAGAGATATTTTATAGTTTTGAGAATAAGTTCTACATTCCACTTTAGCAAGGAAATGGTATGGAGAAAAAGTTTAAGACCTTAAATAATGCTAATTGTTAAGGAATATGAAAGATATGTTGTATAATATAATGCAATAGTGATATGCAAGAAAGAGATGATTGTCACAAGAATGGGGTAGTCAATAATACTATGCATGAAAGGTGTCAACGTATTTCTAGTCATGAATGCAGAGCATATATGAAAATATAGTGGGCCTAGCTAGCAGAATTATCATAAAGTATCAATATATCAGTGACATGATGAATAGTGAGCCTTTGAGAGTCCTCTAAACATGAAAACCATAAAAAGGAAGTCTAAAATGCATGAATAATAGCCACAAGGGTACCATGGTTGCATCCTAAAATATTGAAGAGGGCATTTTTGGTTTACCAAGCAGTCAAAAGATTCCCAATGACAGAAGATAGTCATGATCCAGAAGAACCAAAGAGAATTGAGAAGATCATTTAGACCCTTCACTCAACATGGCCGTCAAGGGTAGTGAAATATGAAGTCTTTAAATTGAACATGACAACAAAGAAGAAAGAAAATTTACTCTTGAGAAAAAAATTAAAGAGATTAAATAACACAAATATCGAATATGGCAGTCAAAAGATCAAAACATAGAAAATGGATAGTTACGAGGGTTTGAATAAATACATAAAAGATACAAATGACTGCCAGCTCTAACAATTTGACAATAATATATATGAAGGTACAAAGAAGAGAATTTATGGCCAGTAAAAGAACACAAAACCCTTGAAGAACATGTATCATTGTGTTTGAGGAAGAAAATTAGTCAAGGAGAGGAAAAGAAATAGTATGAAGATGTAAACTCTCTTTCCTTATCTTTTCTTTAGGTTGTAACTTCTAAGTTTCAAAAAACATATTGATTGAAAGACTTGTTGAGTTTCAAAAAATTAATAGAGGTAGGAATTAAAGTATGCCACACCAAACTAGTTGGATCTGGTATTTGACCCCATTTCAACAGTTTATCAACATCTCATAGTAATTTAACTAGGGCTCCAATTTGGAAGCCCAAGTAATAAAATATATTACTAGTTAAGCTCACCCATTTAAGTTTCTTGTTTATAATTTGGATCCATATAAACATGTAAAACTTTGAGCAATTTAGAATATTGTACACCAGATGTTAAACATAAAACAACTGAAGAAAGTAAAATGAAAGCAATAAACGTATATCACTACACCTTTGAATTGGAGACCCTGCTAATTCCCATTAGTTCCTTCTTGACCATCACTCTACAATGCCATTAATGTGAACATTAGATCAAATTCGCATGCATACAAACATAAGTAAACTAATCAAACAATAGGATTTAAGAGTACAATTGCAAATTACCTTTCGATCAATTTTCTTTCTCTTGTTCAACAATATTATTCTATTCCTTCTTTCCTCCTCCTTCTCAGCACTATTATAAGATTGCATTTCACCTTCAACCTCTTTCTTTTCTTTGTTAGGGAGTTCCTCATAATTTTTACACCTTGTATTCTACATTTACATTCAATTACATGTTTTCTTTGCATATCATACCACTACTTCATTTGGTAGTCAACATCAGTCTCCCTCTTTTGATTATACTTTATTATTCTCTATGAGGAAAGAGATTTACATTTTGGTTTTTGGCCTTTAGCATTTGGACCACACTTTTGTGGTCGAATGAAATCAGGGTTGTGCTTCTTCATCCTATGCAAATTTAGTCCTTTCAAATCATAAAATAAGCAAAGGATAAAGAAGCACAACCTTGATTTTGTTCCACCACAAAAGCATGGTCCAAATGCTACAAGACAACCAAAACGTAAACCTCTTTCCTCAGAGAAAATAAGAAAGTATAATCAAAAGAGGGAGAGAGAGTGGTGTTGAATACCAATTGAAGTTGCAACAACATTAATGAAGCTCACAAAAATATAATAATCTACCATCCACCCATTCAGTTCTACGATGAGTACACACTTGCACAAACAATTCCAAAATAAAACAAGAGCTAGAGTGTAGCATAGTTCCTGCCAAGTGCAGACAAGGTTGGTTTGCTAGATAGAGATGGTTTTACATGATAAATGCATCTATTTTATTATGGTTAAAACCCAATATCAACAAGAAAATTACAAGAATATAAACTAAATTTAGTCAAATTACCTGGCTTCAAATACAACCAAACCACTCACAGATTCCTTCTTTTGGCAATGTTGTTGAAGACAAAATAGTGAAGTTGTCAACCGATGATGTCAAGTATGACTTGAAGCTTCAGATGCCCCAAAGATAGGAAGAGATAGACAATGTTTGTTTGTATTTCTCTCTATCTTTGGGGCATCTAATGCTTCAAGTGAATTTAGGGTACAATTTTTAGTCTTTTGATGGTCGATCTTGTATAGAATTAACTAATGCAAACAATCCACTAGGGCATTATTAATACATGATCAAATATCTTCACAAAAATCTATAACTTTGAAATTCATAAAATAAGAGTTTAGAGGAAATGTTCCACTAATTTATAGACTATTCGTATGGTTGGAATGAAAGTTATGTATTTTCGGAGAAGGTATATGCACAAGTGACAAACATGTAGATTTGACCAAACACTACTGGGAGCTTGACCCGAAAACAAATGGACTTGTGATGATTTTGTCATAATAGTACATCTGTTGTTGGGTAAGCTCCTAGTAGTACTTAGGCAAATTTGCATGTTCATCACCTGTGCATATACCTTCTCTAATCAACTCTTATATGCAAGTGAAGGTTGTATATTTTGTATAGGTTGTGTGTGTGTGCACACATGTGTGTGCATGTGTGGAACATTTGAATAGTGAGAACCATTTGAAAAACCCTATGGTACTGGAACTAAGTCTTGAGAGCTCATCATTGATGGCCTTGCCTATGTTCATGCTCAAAGACTTCATAGTTTGACTTCATAGTCTCGAACCAGATCAATCTAGGTTCATCATAGTAAGGGTATAAAAAGAGCCTCAAAGGTTTATTTTTACCAAATTTATAAAATACATAAGAACAATGTAATTCATGCTATACATAAGGGACTAGAACTATTACTTATGAATAGTGAGAACCATTTGACAAACCTTATGGGACTGGACCTAAGTCTCAGGGGCTCATCATTGATGGCCTTGCCTACGTTCATGCTCAGAGACTTCATAGCTTGACTTCATAGTCTCAAATGAGATCAATCTAGGTTCATCATAGTAAGGGTATAAAAATAGAGTTTATTATGTCGTATCACTATATACCACTAATTTTCTTCCTCTAAATAGAATTCATGTATTCATCTTATATAAATAATCTCTTCCCTATATTCAATAATTATACTCACATAACATTCATTAACACATAAAATTCATTCACACACAACATTCATGAATAATTCATTAACACATCATTCATCAAAATTTACTAGTAGTAAAAAATAACATTCATTAAGACAACGTTCTTTCATTAGCAAAAAATGTTAATTGCAATCATTTCTTTTTTGGTTTCTTATTTATTTTTTGAAGGAAACGACTAAGCGAAGCATCAATATCCTCGCCATTCCCCCCTCTACCGATTTTGATCTCAACACACGTCTCCTCATCATGTTTTTAGGTAGACTAGGCTGCTATGCCAAAGGGGGGTCCGCTGCAATAATAACTATATGGGTTAAATTCACAACATTTTATATTAGTGTTACAAGTATTTCATTAATTAAAAGAACTATAAATCAAAAAAGAAATTTAAAAGAACAAAACATAGATTTTCTTTACCTGACTGTGCCACATCATCTAATATAACATTTTCTTCATCCCCAAATTCAACATGGTGATCACTCTGAACATCCTCCACTCGTTCAACATGATGTTCTTGTTGATGACAATTATTCAATTGTGTATTGTCATTGATGTTACACATGTATATACACTTATGTAGTGATGTTACACAAATGTCTACTTCCAAACTGAGCACAACTAGTGTATGCCAAGTGAATCTCAGTGTTTTTTGAGCTCAGTCGGGTATTGAAGAAATTTAGTTCTTACTGAGTTCACTCAGACATTACAGTGTAGGTCGAGCGTTGAAGAATTTTAGTGTTGACCGAGTTAAATAGTTAGTGTCAGCTGACTAACAGATGATTACATTTTATGTTTAATTGGGCATATGAGGTCGATAGATTTGAGTTTTATTATTTAGTTGGAAGGTTATAGAGGCCGACTTGACAAGGTCTATTATATATTTATATTAGGTCAAGTTTGGATTGAAAATTGGAATTGAAAGTAATTAGATAAGTGGATGAACATGATATGAAGAGCAGAGGTGAAATCAGATGGGATTCTAATTAAGGACAAATTATCCAGATAGAGTTGCAATAGAATATTTGATCAATGAGGATCCAGTTTAAAAACAAAGTAAGATTTGAATAAACAAAGACAGTTGCATATACAATCAGGTCAATCCATTGTTACTTTATAACAATTGTAGTAGTAATTCAAATCTCTTAACAGAGTAGACTTAACAATCTTTTGTAAATCCTCTCACAAGATGACATTTCTATATTGAAGTGTTTGAAAACCTCTAACAAGGCCACTCCTTACAGGGTGATTAAATCCTTTAACAGGGTCACACCTAACAGTGTGTTATTGTAACCTTTAACAGGGTTGGCTCCTAACCCGGCTCACTTCAGAAGAGTGAAAAATAATAACTAGTTGCAATTGGTGGGTTTTCCCATATTGGGTTTCCACGTTAAATCTTGGTGTTATATGTGTACATTTAATTTAATTTATGGTTTATGTTTCTGCAATTAGTTAAAAAAGATAAACATAGTTAATATCTTAAGATTTTCTATGTTAATCAAGTGACAGTGAAATATCTATGTTAACCGGGCAACAATGACTGATTTGTTTAAGAGATCTAAGGGAATTGGATTTGTTTTTGTAGTAACTAATTCACCCCTCCCCTCTTAGTTACTCAACTCATTTCCAATAATTGGTATCAGAGCTCCAAGTGCTTGCAAGGAAGGTTAAAAGACCTAAGCTAAAGATCAGAGATGTCTTACAGAAGGGAGATCCCCAAGCTTAACAAAGACAACTTTCAGACATGGTAGGAGCTGATGAAGATACATTTATCTACTACTGGAGATAGTGGTTTTCAATTCCTGGATAAAAAATATGTGAAACCATCGGTACCTTTGACTGTGGAACAAATGGAGGACAGGAAGAATCATAACATAACGATGATTGATATAGCTTCTTCACTTAGCTATTCAAAATTTGATGAATTCAAGGACTGCCCTACTGCCTTTGATATGTTGAACAAACTACATGATATTCATGGAAGAGATGCAAATGTAAAGAGAGCCAAAGGAGAAAGTCTCAGAGGTCAGTTTGACATGATGAAAATGAAAGAAGGAGAAAACATTACAAAATACAGTGAAAGAATCAAGAAAAGTGTAAGCGCCATCAGAGACGCAGGTGGAATAATTAAAGATACTACAATGGTTAGTAAGGTATTGAGAACTTTAATTCCTATCTATGTAATTAGATTTTCAGCTATTCAAGAGATGAGGTGCAGTAATGATATATCTCTAGATGCATTGATTGGAAGGCTATCATCATTTGAGTTGGATAATTTTGACAATTATTCTCCTAACACTAGCAATCTTGAGTCTGCATTCAAAGCTAGACTAAACCTTGGAAAGAAGGATAGATACTCTAAAATTAAATAGACTGACAGTGACACTGATGATGAATCTGATGATGAAGATATGGAAATCATTGAAGCACTACTTGCAAAGAGAGCTGCCAAAGGAAAAGGTAAATACAAAGGAAGAATGCCATTGATTTTCTTTTCATGTAATGAGGTTGGTCACATTGCTGCTAAGTGTCTTAACAAAGATGACAAAGATGAGAGAAAGTTCAACAAATATAAAGGCAAGAAAGATTTCAACAGTTAAAAAAACTACAAGGACAAAGGTAAGAAATCTTGTTATATTGCTAAAGATTTTGATAGTGATGAAGATGAAGATGAAGATGAAATGGTTTACATTTCCATTAAGGATGAGTCAGATAATGAAGATGATGAAAAGACTGAACTGCTCTCTCATATTATAAAAATGAGACTTGGATAATTGATAGTGGTTGTTCTCATCACATGACTGGTGATAAAACAAAATTTGAAACTCTTGAGCACTATGATGGTAGGAGTGTCAATTTTGGGAATAATGAACCTTGTTATGTGAAGGGAAAATGTTGTATTGCTCTTTCTGAAGGAATCAAATGTGATAATGCTTATTGGGTTGAAGGACTAAGGATAAATATACTAAGTGTGGAACAACTAAATAACATTGGTCTCAAGGCATAATTCATGGATGGTAAGGCCAAGCTCCTAGATGGTAAAGGAAACCTAGTCGGAACTGGCAAGCAAACAACAGGTAATCTATTTTATCTTGATCTCAACGAAAGTTCATGTTTTATTGAACAAGTAGAAGAAAGATGGTTATGGCATGAAAGGTAGTGTCATGTGAACTTTGATAACCTAGTCAACATAGGCAAGAACAAAAGAGTAAGAGGTACTCCTGTTTGAAAGAAACCTGAATTAGCAACATGCAAACAATGTCAAATTGGGAAAATGAGCAAATCTAGCTTCAAGAGTAAGAACTATAATACTGAAGAAGTCTTGGAATTGGTACATACTAATCTATGTAGACTAATTGGGACAATGAGTTACACTAGAGAGAAGTATTTCATTCTATTTGTTGATGATCATTCCAGAATGATGATTGTTATGTTTCTCAGAGAAAAATCAAAGGCTTTTCAGAAATTCAAATGGTACCTTGCCAGAGTTGAAAAGGAAACAGGAAAGAAACTAAAGTGCCTAAGATCTGATAGAGGAGGAGAATTCATTTCTAATGAATTAAATGAAATTTGTAATGAAAGAGGAATCAAGAGACAAGTATCTGCCCCTGGTACACCATAGAAAAATGGAATAACAGAAAGAAGAAACAGATCCATCATGGATTGTGAAAGAACCTTGATGATTGAAAAGAACATTGCTACCAAATACTGGAAGGAAGCCATCAACACTGCAATTCACACCTTGAACATAGTTCAACTGAAGAAAGGTACTAAGAAGACACCTTTTGAATTACGGTATGGCTATAAACCTAATGTTTGTTATTTCAAAGTATTTGGTAGTAGATATTACATCTTAAAAGAAGCAAGAAATGGAAAATTTGATGTAAAAGGAGATGAAGGCATATTCCTAGGCTACTCACAAACTCATCGAGAGTGTACATGTAAATATTGATGAGTTTGTAGAAAGATGTGAAGAACAAAGAAGTAAAGAGCCTGAAGACTACAAAAACTTTGTGTACTATGAACCTGATACTTTACCTAAGACACAAACAATGGTAATTGGACAACAATCCTATCAACCATTGAATTCATCAGTACAAACTGTGTTACAAATTGTGCAATCCAAACTGCTAGCAGAGTAAACTGAATTACAGATAGGGGGAATCAAGTCTCAGACAGAGGGACTCGAGTCAAAGAAAATGACACCCGAGTCTCAGACAGTGGAACCCGAGTATCAGACAAAAGAACATGCCATAATATTTGAGCATGGTGAACATAGTGGAGCAAGCCCAAAATCAAGAAGGAAGGATCCTGTACTTGCCAAATATGTGAGAAGGAATCATGCACCTAAGAAAATATTTGGAGATCAGACAGAAGGAATAATGACAAGGAAAAAAATTAAAGGTACATGTTTGCTTAGTGTAATTGAATCTAGATCTATCAATGATGCATTAAATGATGAAAGTTGGATAGAAGCAATGAATGAAGAAATTGAGTAGATAGAAAAGAACAAGACCTGGACTCTTGTACCTAAACCAAAAGACAAGAATGTAATTGGTACCAAGTGGGTTTTTAGAAACAAGATGAATGAAAAAGGTGAAGTTTCTAGAAATAAAACCATATTAGTATGTAGAGGATATGCTCAAGAAGAGGGTATTGACTATGGAGAAACTTTTTCTCCTATTGAAAGACTTGAAGGAGTCAAAACTCTTCTGGCGTATGTTGCACTCAAAGGAAACAAGGTATATCAAATGGATGTAAAGTCTGCATTCTTGAATGGAATCCTAGAAGAAGAAGTCTATATTAAGCAACATCAAGGCTTTGTAGATCCTAATAAAAGGAATATGGTCTGCAAACTGCACAAAGCCTTGTATGGACTAAAACAAGCTCCAAGAGCCTGGTATGAAAGACTACATGGTTATCTAGTAAGTATTGGATTTCAGAGAACTAATGATAATAGTAGCTTGTATATCAAAGAAGACGCTAAAGACAAGATACTATTAGCAAATATATTTGTTGATGATATATTATTCACTAGATATGATGATTTATGCAAAGCATTCTTTGTAGCTATGAGTAAGGAATTTGAGATATCTATGTTTGGTGAAATAAAATTCTTTGTTGGTTTACAAGTTCATCAGATGAAGGATGGTATCTATATTACTCAGCCAAAATACATCAAAGAGATACTGAAGAAATTTGGAATGGAAGATTCCAGACCAGTTGGGACACCTATGTCTACTGGACATAAGTTGTCTAAGGATGATGATTCAAAGGAGGTAAATCAAACTACCTACATGTCCATGATTGGTAAACTACAATATGTTGTTCACACCACACCTGATATTGCATTAGCAGTTGGTATTGTTGTAAGGTTTTCAACTAATCCTTGAGAAAATCATTTGATGGTTATCAAAAGGATTATGAGATACCTTAAATGTATTGAAGAGTATGGATTATGGTATAAGAAAGGAGGAAACTTTGACTTGAGGACTTTTACTGATACTGACTGGGAAAGAAGTGTTGATGACAGGAAGAGCACAAGTGGTGGAGCATTATTTATTGGAAAGAGATTAGTCTCCTAGACTAGTAAGAAACAAAACTTCATTTTTCAGTCTACAACAGAGGCAGAGTATGTTGCTGCAACAATCAATAGTTCAAATATCATATGGTTCAAACAAATGTTGTTAGGTATGAAGGTGGAAATCAAAGAACCAATCATTATCTATTGTGACAACACCAATTCTATTAACATCTCTATGAACCCTGTGATGCATACTAAGACTAAACATATTGCAATCAAGTATCATTTCTTGAGAGAATTAGTTTAGAACAAAGAAGTAAGGTTGGAATATGTGAATACTAAAGAACAAGTTGCAGACATATTCACCAAGCCTTTACCTAAGGATGCATTCCTGTATCTTAGAGGAAAGCTAGGGGTGATTCCCCTAACTAAGGATCACTAAAGAATAGTTTAGTGATGCATCAACCGTGCTACAAAACATATCAAACATGTTGATGTAGATTGTCAGAGCTCATTGCATATGAATTAGTACATTCAGATACATTACAACTTAATTGATATGTCAGTTGGTGTCTTTGGCACTGGTTTTCAAAGAGGGAGAGATTAATAATGTCATAAAGATTACAGAAGGAGAGATTATTGATGGAGAGATTGATGAGAAAGGGAGAACTTTATCAAAGAACAAAAATTGATGACAGAGGGAGTTTTTGGATAAGAATCAGAATGAAGCTAAGGACATTAATAAAATTTGATTCTTATGTATGTTGCTCTAAAATTATTTGTATTATGACATGTTGTGTTTCCATCAATGCCAAATAGAGAGATTGTTGATGACAATTATTCAATTGTGTATTGTCATTGATGTTACACATGTACATACACTTATTTAGTGATGTTACACAAATGTCTACATCCAAACCGAGCATAGCTAGTGTATGCCAAGTGAATCTTAGTGTTTTCCAAGCTCAGTTAGGTATTGAAGAAATTTAGTTCTTACCGAGTTCACTCGGGCATTACAATGTAGGTTGAGTGTTGAAGAATTTTAGTGTTGACCGAGTTAAACAGTTAGTGTCAGCCGACTAACATATGATTACATTTTATGTTTAATTGGGCATATGAGGCCAAAAAATTTGAGTTTTATTATTTAGTTGGAAGGTTATAGAGGCCGACTTGACAAGGTATATTATATATTTATATTGGGTCAAGTTTGGATTGAAAAGTGGAATTGAAAGTAATTGGATAAGTGGGTGAACATGATATGAAGAGCAGAGGCAAAATCAGATGGGATTTTGATTAATGAAAGATCATCTAGATAGAGCTGCAATAGAATATTTGACTAGTGAGGATCTAGTTTATAAACAAAGAAAGATCTGAATCAGCAAAGACAGATGCATATACAATCAGGTCAATCCATTGTTACTTCCTAACAATTGTAGCAGTGACTCAAATCTCTTAACAAAGTAGACTTAACAGTCTTTTGTAAATCCTCTCACAAGGTGAAATTTCTATATTGAAGTGTTTGAAGACCTCTAACAAGGCCACTTCTTACAAGGTGATTAAATCCTATAACAGGGTCACACTTAACAGTGTTTTATTGTAACCTTTAACAAGGTTGGCTCCTAACCGGGCTCACTTCAGAAGAGTGAAAAACAGTAACTAGTTGCAATTGGTGGTTTTTCCCATATTGGGTTTCCACGTTAAATCTTAGTGTTATCTGTGTACATTTCATTTATTTTATGGTTTATGTTTCTGTAATTAATTACAAAATATAATCATAGTTAATATCTTAATATTTGCTATGTTAACCGAGTGATAGTGAAATATCTATGTTAACCGAGCAACAGTGACTGATTTTTTTAAGACATCTAAGGGACTTGGATTTGTTTTTGTGGTAATTGAATCACTCCTCCCCTCTTAGCTACTCAACTCATTTCTTACAGTTCTGTATGCTCTAAAATATACACAAACAAGGTTACACAAATTTCAATTTTAGATGTTAAATTGTCATAATAATTACATAATTAATTTTCAATAGAAAATGAACACCTCCATCGACACTGCGATCCACATCAGGGCCTTCATCATGTGGAGTAGGTTTTGTGTTGGGATTATGAGGCTGCATTGCAATGTCATGTGCATTGTTATCATTGTTTGCTTTTAAAAAATAATTTTTTTTAAATTTATGTTCGAAATTAACATCAAATAGATTGTTGCTCAAGTATTCAATTTCAAATATTTTTCATTTGCCATATTTACCTATCCAACCGATGCAGGAGACTCTTGGGTTGGGCAAGTGGAAGGTTGGCATAGACGTTCAACCACAACTTGATAGCCTTCCTTGAAGGCAATATTTTTGTATTCTTTGGTGGCCTCTAAATTAAATTTTGAGCCCTGCATTTTTTGATTAAACAAAATTATTTGCAATTTATAAAAGTTTAGATCTGAAATTTCATTTACTGCTACTTACAATTCGTGCTTGAATTTTTGAATAACCACCAGAGCCAAGTTTGTGCTGGCCAATCTTTTGTAGTCTTGCCTTTGTAGCCTTTTATGTGTCTTGCAACCTATGAATAGTTTGAAATATGTTAGATTATATAGATATAAAGAACACTAATTAGTGCATAATTGCATTCTACTAGTAGTTAATACTATCGCATACATTCTTATCTCATTTGGTGGTGCAATTCCTCTTTGAGTATCCCCTTTTTCATTTGCATCCAAAATGAATTCATTCCAATGCCTCACTGAAATAAAGGAAGGATGCTCGTACTTTGGGTTGTGGACGAGACTCCTATATGTGTCCCTCACAATCTTAAGATGTTTGGCAACTTTTTCTTAAATTTTCTTCTCCTCAAAAATGTTATTACCAAACTCATGCTCTAAATCTTTTATGAGCTATTCTTTTAATTTTTTTTCTTGTAAGTTCCACCTTTTAAGAAAAAACACAAAATTGTTAGATAGAAAATTAACTAAAGTTGCATACCGTGAATATAGTAAAAGAAATAGAATGAAAGGAAAAATATTGTACCAATTAATGATATGAAATAAAAATAGTGGGATAGGGTTAGTTCACTTATGATTTTCCACCTTGTACGTATGGTGGGCCCAAATATCTTTAATGTCAAGTCATCAAGTACTTTATAAAAAGAACCGTTCCTTGCAAAAATGTCATGTGATCATCAATCCAAAACTTGTTTTGAATAAGTAAATTACAATTACAATATAAATAATAATAATTTTAAAGTACCTAGAAGTTTAAGACATTTTAAAGGCATCAATTCTTTATCATTTATCAACAATGACGTCTGCATAACTCCCATGCTAGAAACACAGGTAGATCTAGGAAACGATGGTGAATTATCACCAATACAGGTACTCTGATTTGTATCCGGCATAGCAGTGGCTGGTATATCTCCTACTTTAGAAAATTAATCCACTATGAGATGCACCCAAGATTAAATTATAAATTATTAAATCATAATTAACACAAAACCAAATATAGCAAAACAAGGATTTACCAGGCATAGACCATGAAGGCAGCGATGTTTGCATGCTCCTTGTTGCCGATATTGCACTCGACAATCTCAGATGGTTGGTCCTTCTAGGAGGAGTCACCTAGCTCACTTGATGACCTGAACAATACATTGTTAGCAAAGACATTCTAAAATAATAAGAGTAAGAGTAGCTTTCAATATTGTTTGAGTGAAGATTTTCTTAGAAATTTTGAATTAGTTGTAATTGTACCTTTTCCTATAGTTGTATCTACAGTACCATTAAGTCCAATGAAAAATGTACACTTCTAATCAGTAAGTCCAATGAAGTTTTTGAATGTTCCAAAGAAAAAATTCCTTGTAACTTGTTAACTTAAGGATTATTTTACCTGAGGTAAGAGTTCTACTAGTACCGGCCTCACCACGATGTCCATAGCCAGGTTCTTGAGCAAGCAAAAAATCTTGTAACAAGAACACATACATATTTTAGGTCATGACATAAAAGAGTATAAAATATAAACCTTTATTATAACTAAAGATTCATTGTTGCTTACCTGATAACAACGTACTTGTGAAATCAATTCCTCTATCCTCGCCTACATATCGGTGGTTGGATTTGGATCCTCCAACATTTTAATAACTTTTGCAGTGACTTTTTTTAATTTTTTCCTCACCACATTTACAGGGTTAAGGATATCTGGGAGCTCATCCGTATCTACGACTATTTCCTTTGTTGTTGCAGGAGCTTTTCCCCTATCCTGAACATCAATTTGTGACAGGAATATTCGTAAAACTATCAGAATAACTCCAAAACCCTAAATAAAAGAACATAATAATATAACATTTTTCAACTATCTAATTTTTACAATTACAATTAGGTTTGCCTTTGCTGAAGAATGGGTGGGTGGAGCATCCCCACCACCTCTATCATGTGGGGGATCCATGTCGTCCTATGACA
The DNA here is from genome assembly GCA_018584345.1 of Thuja plicata. NCBI lineage: Eukaryota > Viridiplantae > Streptophyta > Pinopsida > Cupressales > Cupressaceae > Thuja > Thuja plicata. Next base: position 440,002 of record MU227613.1, on the reverse strand, counting down.
AAGATTAAATATAAAAATTTCAATGAACTGAAAGCAATAGACTTAGCAAAAAAAACTTATTAATAAAATGGTATATTAGAGTCATAAACTTGAGGTTAGTTTAAATGGTATATAGTACTTACCACCCCCATTATAGTAACTTTGTTTTTATCCATGTGATTCAAATGGCAATTTATTAACAGTTCTTCTCCTACACTTATTGATTTTATCGCACATACAAAAACATGATTCCCCTCACGCGCCTCAAATATGCAATTTGGTTGCTTATTAGTTGTCACAGGTTACGTACTATTTATAAAACCCGAAATATTCATGGTCTCCCATCAATGTACATAGAAAATCTTTTACTTTGACCATTTTCTTTCCATTGTATATAATTTGCTGACAGTGCATACCTACACATACTTTTTTTATATTGAGCAATACGCATCCAATCGTCGCAATTGTAGCAAGTTCTGAGAAAATCCATCAATTCAACAAGTTTGGTGTAACATACCTTTATCCCATCCATGGAAAATAGGCCCAAACCATGCAATGAGGATGGAGCTATGTGATATATCCTCTCATTAACACAAAAATCAGTGTTAATTGGAGGTAGCTCCTTGGGTACCCATTCTTTCTCAAGATGTGTGTATCGAAAGGGCACCTTGATGTCGCCTTTGGTCTCATCATCATAAAAAACCGACCCCCCTTCAGCAAGAAAAAATTGCATACATTTATTAAATTTTTTTCTAATCTTTTGAACTCTAGTTGATCTCCCTATTTTAGTCGTACTACATGTGAAACATTTGTCTACCACTCCTGCATTTCCCTTATTTGAGGAAGATAGATCTGACAAGTACCTATTTAGTGGTTTCTTCAATCCATCAAATGAGATATATAGTTGGTAAGAAGTGATATATTTTGCTAAATGAGGGTAATGTTGGTGAAGTCGGCCATAAAATTGATCTTGAGGGTAGTACTATTAAATCATGAGCAAGTTAATACCTTATTATTAAACCACTCAATGAAGATGGGTGTAAAGAGAAAGCAAACAATTAATAAACTATTTCTATAGGGCCTATTGACTTATACCTGTTGATCCATGTCACTGTGCAGGATCCTCATCAAAGGGGTTAAATTTCTTGCATATGTGAATCATCTATCTTAAGTTAGCTAAAAATTACATGATATGTATGCTAAAAATTATGTAGAAGACAACATGAACAATATCCAAGATCGTAAACATGAACAAATTACCTTTACCTTATATATGGAATGCAAGACCGTCAACAAAAGGGGTGACGACGTGTGTAGTCAATTGCCTGTTTCCAGAATGGCTGACAATCAAACAAAATATATACATGTAATCTGTATGAGTTAATTTTGGCCTTCTAAATCAACCACACACTTCAACATAGTCCTTCTTCACCAGGTACAGCCAAGACTGAATATGAGTTATTCATCCTGACTGTCTGCGTGATTCGACCTGTTGCCTTCTATCTAGATGGAGTTTTGAAATTTGCTCTCAGGACAAGGGCCTCACAACTATGGACCATCTAAGAACGAAGGATTTTTAACCATGATAAATGATATGCAATGCAAAGATTATGCTAGAAATTGAAATATGAATGATAAGCTAAACATGAATACTACATGATTTCAATGCAATTTAATCTAGAAATTGAAGCTATTCTATTTTGCAAATTGAAATTAAGCTATATGCTATTATGAAAATGAGCTAACAATTCAGCATAATAACAATGCAATTCTAATTCAAGTTTTCAGGGG
>MU227613.1:358476-398649 GCA_018584345.1 Thuja plicata | reverse complement strand
TATAAGCACATTTAACCCTCTTATCTTTGTCAATGTTTTAGTATTTATCATTGGTCTATATACATTGTAACAATAACAACCTTTCATTGTCATTGATATCTTCAATATATTGTAACAAGCATATAATATTGTGCTCCTTCACTATTCACCAGACTGTCAAAACCCATAGGCTCTAGATATCTTCCCTATGACTTTTTAAAATGCCTAAATAATGCACTTTTTTTCTTCTTCTTATAGTCAATGTTCTCAACATATTCTCTTCATGGTAATTTTAGTGACCCTTAATGTCATTGTAATCATTTTTTATTTAGTCTTTTGTTGATCAAATGCATAATAATGACTAAAACATAGCTCTCACTATCACTTTTTCTCATGGTACTGATTATGTCACTTCTCCCTCTTCTTTTTCTATATGGCATCACTACGTATTGATAGTTCTTTTCATTGTATCTCTATTATTTCTCATTGAAATCCTCTCCTAATAATGAATGATCTTTTTTAAAGACAAAATGTGAGCACTCTATCGTCTCTACTACTGTTAAAAAATGCTTGATATCTTAATGTTCTTCATATATTTGTAATAGTGATCTCCATGAAATCAATGTCTTTTCTTCCTCCTTTTCCATATGACTATTCAACACTTTCAATCACATCTCCACATTGTCTTTCATATTTATAGCACTTCTTTTGGTTAAGAACAATATAGCACTATTTTGAGGGCAACGATCATAGCTTTTATAAATGAAGAAAAAAAAATACAATGAACATACGAGGACAAAAGTACCACAAATAATGACCAAGATTATTTAAAAAGGATAAAAAACATGCCTCATGATAGTGAGATACTAGTTACTTAGATCTCTATATTTACCTTCATTCATCATGATGATTCAAGACACGAATAATCAGTGGACAAGTTGTTGATTATATTGGATGCAAAGGGGTAAGTTATTTATTTTTGTACTCCAATAAAATTATTATTTTATACTTAATATACCGCTTCTAAAGGCATAAATTGTAAGATTTATTATGTATTGATAGTAGCAAGGATGGTGTTAATATTAAGACAATGAACAACTAATCGGGTGGGGAGGGGGTGAATTAGTTATTCCCAAAACATTAAGCCTCAAACCCTTAAACCTCAAACCCTCCAAATTTTATACCCTTTGTATATGGTGAAATGACGATCAATGATAAACCCTTAAACTAGTGATAACCCTCTAAATCAATGGTGATTTTGTTGGAAGACCCTAAAATTATCAAGAACCTGAAGCTGCAATTTATGGTAATTTTTCTTTCAAGACATAAGGTCTCAGCAAATTGCATAGCCTCAATTGTGGCATTTTAAAAAAAAATTATGCTTGTATGGAGATTTTGATTCTCAATTTGCATACAATTAGCAACTCATAATAACAGGCAGACATATGTAGTTACATTTATTTGGTCAGAGGTATATGCTAGTGTAATTACACATATGCTAAAACTCTTAAAAAATTGCATCTTAAAAATTGCAAACTGACATAATAGTTCCACTGCCATAGTTGGGAGTAGTTAAAGAAATTGCAGTTTAGAACTCATGCCATTTTATCTGTTGTATATTCACTTTGGCCTGCCAAGTATTTCTGTGGAAAAGATTTTCTTGTATCTAATAAGTTCTAATGAGTAAGTTCTAATGAGTGGCACTCCATTATGAAATTCTGTAATAAATATTTCGATTTCTAACATTTGATAGTTCTTATGATAACATTTGATAGGGATTTCTTATTCTACCACGGTCATTTCCTTGATGTTCAAGTCAAAAATCTGTTGCAAAATCTTTTCTGTAACTACCTCAGTTCATGCCCGAACATGGACCGTGTCCTAGCATGTCAGCGTCCTAACTTCTTGGCTTTTCCAAATTAAACTCAAAACAAAACTGTTGTGAGTGTGTGTGCCCTAGCTTGGGAGGGCATACTTCGAGTCTCAAATAGATATAATAACAATAATGAATCTTCTCAAATCTCCACAAAATACCAATAACAAAAACATTAATAATAGCTCAAGCGTTATCATATTTTATATGTCATATGTCGAGTTATATTTAGAAATACATTGTTTGACCATGGCAGAAGACAAACCGAAACAAGCTTTTGTAACATCCGTTGGAGTAATAGTAATTTCTAGACCTATACATATTTGTGTAAAGTTATTCACCATGTATGTAGAAAATTGACTGGAAATCAGTGCTTCCAGAGATGTGGCAAAAAAGGATGATTCGGTGTTGTAATCATTTTTTGTCAGATTATGGAAAACCATTATTAGGAAGAATGGGATCTATTTTTTTTTTAAATCAATAGTTATTGAGGAATGGAGTGAGAGGTGACAATCCTTTTCCATAAGCTTTGGGGTTTCGTTTCGTTTCATTCAATAAATACAATTCATTGACCTTCAAAAGGAGAATAGCATCAATAATATTTAATTAAAAACTGAATCATTTACATTTCACTCTTGATATGCATATGCAGAGAACACATTATTCATCACAATGCAAATAATTAACATCATTGCATATAAATCAAAGAGGCTTAAGTTGTAGTTGCATACACGTGTTGATTGAAGAAGCTTTAAAAGCTACAAAGCTGAGAACAAACTGGTGTAGTATGGAATAAAAGTCGTTTGGAGCCAACAAATTGCATGTCGAGAGATGCCCTAGTCCTTTCGGCCTCCTTCAGCTCTACGCAATAACAAAATGAAACATAATGAAAATGCCTTTTTAAAAAAAAGTTATATGCCCGTGTTGGTCATAATTCTGACCTGTCTGTCATGGTTGTCGTAATTTTGACCAACACGGGAATGGATTAAAAAAAATCAAAATTTTCCTTCTATCAACTGACCAAGCAAAACCATTTTAATGCTTGGTCGGGAATGTTGGTCGATTTTTGGGGTCAAATGTACTAGTGTGTAGAATGCGAGCCTTTTTAAAACACCAACCTTGATGAGTAAATTATGAGGGAGAACTTATGGGAAGATTTTCTCGGCTGGGGTCACCGTACGATAAGAAAACTCAAAGTAATTTGCCATAAATGGATGTCTTTTGACCTTTATTCCCTTACTTAACTATCATTACTTTCCCACACAAATACCTTCCTTAGATTTCTGCGCTTGACATCACGTGCCTGTCCGCTAACCTTCACATTTAATGATTTGTACAAGTGACACCTTTTCATGATTACCTCATCAAATACTCCCAAATCACCTCTTTATTGCTTATGTCATCAATGGATACGTGAAAAATCCGCCTGGCTTTTTGCTCCAAATAATTTCAAAAGTTGCCGCCGTGCACTCCGTCTGGGTCCCACCGCTTTCTTTGCGTGAACTGTTTCATCTTGCCGAACCAGTTTGAACCAGGTTCAAAGTGGTTCAAGAGGTACATATTAGTTCAAAAGTTCAGGGAGGTTCAAAAGTACAGAAGTTCAAGACCTGCAAAACAATATGACTTTGATCGAAAGAAAATGACTAAGGACTCGGACTGACTTAAAGAACCAAACAAACGACGACTCTAAAAATAATCGAACTAATATATTGTAAAAAGTTGTAGTATACAATGAAAAATCCAAAGCCACTTATGAAAAAGATCTCAATTATTAAATTATATTCTATGACCAACTATAAATTATTATCACTATTTCGTTTGATTTTGTATTCACTAATATATTATTTAACATATATCTTATTATCCACATAACTATTGCACTTGCTTTTGAATGCTAGTACTACTCTCATAAACATCTAAAATACATAGATTAAAATTATTTATTCAAGTAATACAATACATTAGAATGATATCATATGTAAGAGGATATGTATTTGGTGGGATGTTGTTTTCAAATGATTTATGAGAACAGCCTCTATGAATTAGAATAATCATGGCAAATTTGCCATTTGAGATTTTCTCCTGTTTCCTCTCCATTGTATTTTTGGACTTTGGTTTGACCGAGCTGTAATTTCTTAGACTCAGCTATAGCTATTTTTTTCCAACTGAGCTTTGCAATTTTTTTTTCTTCAATAATAAAAGCATATTAAGAAAAAAAATGACAAAACAAAGAATCTCGAGAGGGTAAATGACATTTTTACCTGTCAATCAGATGATCTGATCCTGAATACCCCGTTTGACACCCTTCATAATTACAAACTTATTGACTCATTGGAGGCGTATCAGAAGCTTGCTGTAGATATTGTTCCACGTTTATATCTCATGTATTTTCATCTAATTTGGTACCGGTTTCAATGTAAAAACTCTTCAATAGTCGAATCAAGAACACCCTAATGGGCCGCATTCTAATTCAATGAGAATGAGCTGCCTAACATTTTCGATGACCAAAGTTCATTTCTCCCCACCCAAAACTAATAATTATATACCCGTTACTCATTTTAATCTCAAATCCCCATCTATCAATGGACACTTCCAGTTTATGCCTACCCAGTTGTTACGATTGAGAAAATCCAATACAATTTACAGAGCAGTGAAAGATTCTAAGGAAGACCCGAACTTGTACGCAACAATTCAAAGAGACTCGTTGTCCGATCAGAATGCTGAGGACGAGGAAGACCGGATTGAAGATGTGGAGGGTATTGAGCTAAGGATTGAAAATAATGGGAAAAACTCAAGGAGGATAAGTGCAAAAATTGAAGTGCAAGCTCCCCTTGATGCAGTTTGGAATGTTTTGACAGATTATGAGAAACTGGCTGACTTCATTCCAGGACTTGCTCTCTGTCAGTTACTGGAAAGACGAGAGAATTATGCCAGGCTATATCAGGTATTCATCCAGACTTCATTGTATCTGTAGATATATATGTCCAAACAGATTCAGCGTCGTACGCAATTATAAAGAGCTCCGGTCTTACCAGTAGATTCAGATTTGTTGTTTTTTTTGCTTAGGCAAACAGGATTACGCTACTTAGAGAGCACACTATAAAACCCAGGAAAGCTTTCAACTAAGAAGCTAAGTGTGACAGGTATTGCATCTAGCATTAATGCAATTGCTTTTATCTTACCACTAGACAATGATCCATTGGAATCTAATTGGGTTCACGCTTATCATGACTGACTTTTTTAGAAAGAAAAGATATGTTTGTTTGCAAAATAAACAACGCTTGATGAGTTTTCTCCATTTACTAGAGTTTTACTTTTTTCTTATGTCTTGGAGTGTAAGCTATCATCATGGCAATCAGTCACATCTGACCACTAGACCGTGGCCTGCTGTTATCAAATTGGGTTCATGCTCGTCATGTTTAACCTGTTTTTGAAGAAAATATTGTTGTTTGCAAATCAAATAACACTGCCGAGATTTTCTAGTTAGATACCGGTTGCTCTGGTCTTGATGTGTGAATAAACAAGGACCTAGAGCTGGAGGGACGGTAAGCTCAGTGGGTCAAATCTGGGACATCATGATGGGAATAACACTCATCTTATCACCAGATCATGGGACACTGTACTTTATTTGGGTTTATAGTTTGTACTTATCATGGTTGCTCTGCTTTTGAAGAAATACAATTTTGTTTTGTAAGATAAATTTGAGATCAGATTTTCTAGGTTGGTAGTTGAGGAGATGAGTGGTGGAATTGGATTTTCATAGTTACTATTGCACTTTGATTAGTGATTGTGGAGGTGAAAATATGTCTGTATAGAATGTAACCTCCGTCTCAACTAAATGTTGGTAATAATGGAATATCCCTAATGCCAGAAGGCTATCGGATGACTAGGCTTGCAGGATAACTCCACAATTAATTGAAGAACGAAACAACCTTGATTTTAAAACACACAAAAAAGGAACGAATCAGTAGAAAACTCAAACCGGGTTAGTTGTTAGTGTAACACCAAACCATGTATGCAGGAAGAGAGTGTGTATTTGAGAAAATTGATAAAGTGACAGTGAATTAGGAACATACATAGAACTACTAAGCTGTGCTGCCTTAGTCCACAATGATGCCTATGTAAGTAAGAAAAAACAATTTTTGTATTGAAGCTTGAATTGTATTTCACGCTATAATGACCAAAGAAAATGTTAATGCTTCTGACAAAACGTTTCTACTAATGACAAAATTTCAGTGTTGAATTATCATATGTGCCTACCTTGGTTACAAATTCCGTTCAAATTGTTTGCAACTGATTGCATCCCTTAATAGATTATTATGTGATCTTTCTATTTCGTTAATGCTTTCCCTTTAAGTTCAATAGCATGTATAATATATTGTCATTGGTCATGTTCATGCAGGTTGGACAACAAAACCTGGTATTTGGATTGAAATTCAAAGCCAAAGGCATTATTGATGTATATGAGAATGATCTTGAGATCATTCCTACTGGGATATGTCGTGACATAGATTTCAAAATGGTTGAAGGTGATTTTCAAGTTTTTGAAGGAAAATGGGGCATAGAACAAGTGAGAACTTTACTCAAAACTTACCTTCAGTTCGTTTAGTATCATTCCCATTTGAATTTCAAATTTGCAATTAAGTACCTTTCAATTTTTATTTTCTATCTAGAATCATGAGCTATAAATAAGTTGACTAAAACTAATCATATTGCTACCAAATAAATAATTATCAGTCTGGCCCTGAGAGATTCTTACATAGATGAGAATCAAAGCTGATATTAGTGACTTAAACCTTATGCATAACCTTTGTCTGACCATGGTGTCCAGAGAAGATTTTTTTTTTCAAAAATAGGGTAGTCGGGGTTGTGCTAGAGACTCTCTTATGGCTTTCTTTTTCTTGTCATCAAAGTTCTTTTCTAAACCCTTGCTGCAAGCAAGAGAAGGTGGAGGGAAATGATAGACAATACTACAGTTTTGAGAGAATGAACAGTTGGGTGATAGACTATTGGTGATTTCTCAAAAGTTTCTATTTTCTCTTTTCATATATATCAAACCTATTCCATGATTCATTGTTGAACCTATTCCATTCTTTTCAAGTAGTATTTGTTAAACAGAGAATATTGTCATATGATTCAATGTTGACCCTATTTCAAGAGCTTCAGCTTAGAACACAGGATAAAATATAATAATTAAATTATGTGAGGTTTCTGAATCAGACTGCATAAGACAATATTTCCAAGAGTTTTCTTATGCAGTCTTATCCACAAACCTTACATTCATGGATACACCACAAAACATTAATCTTAGAACAGAGAATAGTTCTTGTCATCAGTATGGAAAGGAACCTATCTTGGCTTATTGGGAAAACACTGATTTTGATATGATAGCTTTGTCCTTGATAAAAAGTAATTGATGATCAAATAATATTTCCATGTGCTGTTATCATGTTATCTTTAGTTAAATTCACTGTTACCAGATAGTTTTAAGGATAATATTGGTGAGGAGGAACATCATACAAAACATCTGGTTAGAGAAGCTCTTTTAAATAAAAAATCATCCAACTAATTTAAATGTCAATTAAGATGAAGATCTAAATATGAGTGATTGGGACTATGTTACTGGTTCGGGTTCGAATTGGGATAGTGAATTATTTTTCCCCAGGGTCAGTGTGGTTGGGTTCTGTGTACTGTGAGCTTTCCTGGATATCTAATACTGGTTGGTGGTTTATGGAAGGACAGACTTATAAAGTAGGTGGTGGTTTTCACATTTTTTCAAATTATGTGATGTTTTTGTAACACTAACACCCCAACCTCTCACATTCAAAACAGAAAGACATAATTTCAGTCCATCATATACAATAACTTGCAAGCTTCATTTGATTTCGATCCCTTACAAAATTAGGGAGTTTAATGTCCCCAATTTTTAAGGTGACAATTAACAAAATTGTTTTTTTTATCAGTAACGCACAGCCAAGGGTGCAGGAAATATATTAATTTAAAAAAACAAAAAATGCATCAGCCCATAAATAGGGGTGCATCTAGATGGAAACGGCTATGCAGCCGACAAATCCTACCCGATTTAACTATTTAATTGCATTTCTTAATTAAATTGAAATTCACGCAGAAGTTGTTTATGGTTTTCAATTCAATTAATAAATACAATTAAATTGTAAAATCGGGTAGGATTTGTCGGCTGCATAGCCGTTTCCCATCTTGATGGTCCCCAGCTGGGAACAAATAGAAAGAGGGATCATTTTGGCCAAATCAAAATGGTTATAGTAGAATCATTAGAATAAGGTTCTAAGGTAGAACCTTAAGGACTTTGGAGTTTTATTCTTCTTCCTCTTAACTTCTGTCTAAGCTTGGGTTGATTGAGGGGAGCAATCAGTGATTTGTTCTTTGACTGTGACGCTGTCCATGTTACCCCTCATACCAGTCAATACACAAGAGGCCGAAGGCTCAGGAGTGACCACAGAAAATCCAAAGACTTGGAATCATCAAGAATCTGAGAAGTGTCAGAAGCCTCAAGCATGTGGACAGAAGCATTCATATTGTGAGTCTACTCTCACTGTTGCTCCCAAAAAGAGTTCCATCCACTGACAGTCTGACACAAATGAGGCTGACAAAGTCTGCGAGCAGGGTTGCTTAGAATCAGGCTCCTTCCTAGAGAGCATAGGAGGAGCAGCCACAGAGTAGTGATGTGGGAGGACATCTATCCACCAAGAGCCTTGCTGATCAGCTCTAGACATGGACCTGGAACAATTATGAACAGTATGATCAGTTTCAAAACATCTTCAACATCTAAAGGGCAAGCCTTCATAATCAAGTGCTTGAGTCCAACTACGATAAAAAACATTGAAGGTGATGTTAGCAGGGAGATCCTTGGAAGTACCTCCACAAGAATGTGAGCAAAGGTGGTGTGAATGAAATTGGAGATGTCAGCATCTATCGCAAGAAAATTACCCAAAGAATCTCCAATTGCTTTGAAGCAAACATCAACCAAAACTGTAGTGAAAGATTTGGGAGTCGAATCCAAGTAGGTTTTACCACAAATTTCAATAAGAGGATTGATCTTAGGGAACTAGGGTCGGAGTAGGAGTAAGCTTTACCCCCAACACCAACACTCTAAAAGAATAGAATCCTAATCCTGCTTGCAATCAAAAACCACAATGAAAAATCCCTGAGCACAAGGACAAACTTCTAGATTTCCTTTCAACGTTGGTTTCCAAGCATCACCAATCCACTTTTGTAGATCAGGGAGTCTGGCCCATAGCCGATTAAATTGGCCAATCAGACCATTAGCCGTAAAGAATTGCCCCATCAATAACTTCTTTTTGTAGTACCTCTGGGAACACCAGGATTGGGTGTGTAGCAGCTTGCCTGTGAGGGATTTTTGCACTGTCCTTGGAGTGTACCATTGTATCTGCCAAAAATTATCTTCTTAGTCGCGCATCCCAGGCTGAGGGTTTTAGCTTCTTATTCAAGGTGCCCTGGTGCAGGAGCACCCAATGCCCTTCATGCCTCCATGAGGCAAAATTGCAAGTCATGTTTTTTTTGTGTCCAACAAGGTCCCATGGACCATTTTGTAATGATTTGAAGTCAATCCATGTAATGGGAAGCACTTTTAGGTCATGGTGCAAAGTTGTCAGGAAGAAGATGGGATATTGTCAATTATTGTCAAATATTGTCATAATAAGGAAAAACTTGTAATATATTTCTAAATGGTATTTTATCATGTATAAGGGTCTATTGGACCTATTTGTAATAGTTTGGGGTCATAAAGTTCCTAGTTAGGCAAAGTTGTCATTATTGACAAAAAGTTGTCAATGCAACTTTGGGCAAATTTGACATTTTTCTTAGTTTGGGTTTAAATGTTGGTTATAGCTAATGGGTAGGCTATAGGGGACATAAATACATTGCCTCCATCGATCAGAGGAGGTGGTTGAAGTTGTAATACCGTTTGAAGGCAATAAACTTGAAGTTTCCTGTGCAAAACCAGTAATTTTCACTATTGCAGCGCTGTGTACGGACTTGTACGGTCTATTTGTGTTATGAAACCTATGGGATTAGATAGCCACATGAATTAGCTTTTGTTTGATTCTGGTTTCATTAATTTTCATCAGGTTTTGAAGGAGTTATAGCAATTTCTTTGAGCACTGGTCTGAAACCCTAGGCAACAAGGGTTTTGTCACTAAAATTTGAATATCTACACATTCCACGGTGATAAAATGCTCTAAATCGGTGGAATGGTAGTTCTAGGGGTCCTTTGTAAGATTCTGGAGTTGTGTGTGCAGGAGACCAAGTTGGAGGCCTTTTTGTGGAAGCCCTAGCCTGGCATCTCCATGTGACAGGTTTGTAAAACATGGCAGTTTGCAGAAATTCGAAGACCTGTTGTAAACCAAAGTGTTTGGGCGCCCAAAACCTATGGATTTGTTGGTTTGGCGATGAATGCCAACTACTGGAACGATTGTGTGTGAAGTTGGGTTTGTTCTTGGAGTAGTTGCTTTGTAAAACAGAGCTAATTTAGCCTCTAAAACTGTTACCAGTCCGAATTTGGCCAAGTTGTTCCAAAACACCATATGGTAAGTTGGTTGGTGTTTAGTTGTGTTGTTTGGGGTGCCCTAGGGTACAAAAGGCCATCAGATCAGTGTGAACCTTCAGGGTTAATGTCTTTCATGAAAAGTGTATTTTGTGACCATGAACGGTTGTCTCCAAGTTGCAAAGGTGAGTTGGGAGAAAGATCTCCCTTTGTGAATCTAGTCCTTTGTTCTTCTCCTTGTGTTTGTGTCACCATCCCTTGCTTTGCATCATGCCCCCAGAAGTCACTCTTATTGAAGGAGGGGTCAATTGGGCACCCAAATCACTAGAGTTTCTAGGCGAAGAAGAGGCTGACTTCGAGCCACCTTCAGAGCCTGCTCCGCAAGAGGGAATACTACCCAAATCTGAGCCAGGCACATCTCAATGGGAGACATCACTAGAGATCGCCGGTGAATATTTCGGCAGCTAGGAGTGCTCACATTCAAAATTTGAATCCTGAGCAGGATGGTTTAGCACCTGTTTGAAGTTTAATTGATCTCTGTCCATCCCAATCTGAGCCAAATTCTCTGTGCTACATGGACTAGGGTTTGTAAGAGAGATGGAAGCAGATTTGGAAGGTCATTTTGTCCCCAAAAACATTTGCTTGGCAGCCATCGGCCCGTCATCGCCAAGGAGGACTTTGCTTGATTTAGGGTGTTGGAGGAGAGAAGTAGCAGTCGAGCACTCCATTTCGGAAGCAGAAAAAATTTGGTAGTGAGATAGATTTAACAAAATTGATTTTTATTAAGTTGTCAAAAAATAAGTAAAATATTCAAATGATGACTTATTACTAATTAATTTAATTAAATAATAATAAAATAATATCAATGTCACTTTATTAAATATATTTCTTTAGCTATGTCATGTTGGCCTATCTTCTAGATGCTTCCTAGAGATCTTTGTAAAGGGGTTCCTGGTGATGTATTGGGCATGCTTTTGGATTTGATAAAGGTTTTATGATTTTTGGAGACAAAAACCTTTAGGAGTTCACATAACAATTGGGCGAAAACCTAGCTATTCCTAAGGGGTGGATTTGTGATGGAGTTCACATCTGAGCCAAATTTGCAACAATAAAAAATATTTGGAGGTATTTAACATTGTGTCTGATTTTGGAAAGTAAGGTTATTTATTTCAATGGCATTAGAGCAATTGTCCTTGATAGCCTGTGAGAAATACTGTATATAGATTGATGTATACGAATGAAGAAAATATGCAAGGAGTTAGAGAGAAAACAGAGAATTTCAATCTTCCATGAGAGATTCTTTGCAGAAATAGTTTGCATTCTAAGAGAGATGAATCAACAACAAAATGTTGGTAAATCAAATCAGCCTTCTGCAGAAGAAAGTAATTCAGCTAATAAAAGTTTCAATTAACCCACTGAAGAAGACATATAGAGCTAAATTTTTACAAAGGGAAGAGGCAGGCCCTTTTGAGGGAGAACAACTCATACCACCATATTAGAAGGACGAATTGGAAAGATATTGTGTTGAATATAATGTCTTAAACCCATCCATTCAACGTGACATGTCCTTCATTGAGTATTATGAGATAAAGGCATGAAATGGGTGTCGGAGGAGAAGGTACAGAGAGCAAGAGCCAAAAGATTCATTCTTGAAAGAGGGAGAACCCAAGATAATGGAACTCAAAAAAGTGAAGGATACAATGGAGACAGAAATAGAAGAAAATGTGAAGGAAAAAGGTTGTGATAGTGGACTAGGAAGAACAATAAAAGTTATCAGACACCAGGGATTTCAGCAAGTTGAAGGTGAAGAACCCTTGTTGATCACTAACGATTGTGGGTACCAACAAAAGAATGATGGAGAGGAATTGGAAAGAACTCCTTTGGTTGAACATGAAGAGCTCAAGACAAAGGAAGAAATTTCAAGAGCTGTTTGAGAAGTATCCTCCCATGTTTTAGGTATGGAAGAAAACTCAGAAGTTACCATTGAAGAAAGGATAGAAAAGAAAGAGGAATCAATTGCTTGTGACCTGCAACCTACAAATGATCATGGGATGATAGAGGAATCAAAATTGAAGATGTTAAAAAAGAAGATTCTTCAATAACAGAAGATGGTGATGTCCAAAACACATCAACCCAATTTTCAGATTCCAGATCCATGCAAGGTATGACAGACCATAGTGAGATTGATTTCCCTTGTTTTATGCACATGATTATGTTGGAGGAATACTTGTTAAGATCATATGAGGCATATTGTTTTAGAAAGCTGTTTGTAGAGACTAACAGATTGCCTAACAAGAAGGCCCTTCAATTTGATAAAGTTTGGTTTCTTGTGGATACTTCACCATGGAGTTGGATGGAGGCAAAAATCTTAATAGCTAAGGAGGTGCAGTTATGTATCAGTTATATGCTAGCTAAGAGAACATGCAACTTTCAGCTAGACACACCTCATAGACCAACACTTTTGAAGAAGCAACCTACCTTGGAAGAAGACACAATAATGGACAACGAAGACACTTTGAAGAGGCATGAACATGATTCCGATTTTCTGAGTTTGATCAGCAGTTCTTTGTTATCACACGAGCCTTGCATTGAGGACACTTAAGAGTGGATTGTTATATATGAGGTAGAATTTGAATATTCAGGATGGTCACAGTCTGATTTTGTATCAGTAGTTGAAGAACTTGAGGTATGTGATTCTACTCACTGTTATGATTGTAATCCTTTGATTGAGCATTATGTTGACCTAACTTCAAAATGTGAGTTTTGGGGAAAAGATGTATTGAAGGAAGCTGTTTTTGAATGGCATGATTATGAAGACAAATTAGAACTTTTGTTTGAAGATGTTAGACCTCAAGAGTCACATCACTTGTAAGGTCAATTGAGGATAAACAAAGACATGATTATTGCGAACCCAACTCAATTTGATGTCACTCGTAAAATGATGGCAGGATAATTCTTGGAAGCTCAAGGGAGATGCAAAGGCCTTGAAGGAGAACTATCTCTTGTAGACTTACAGGTATTTAAAGAAGCTTTGGTTGTAATGAAATCAAATTACCTACACCTACTGTGTAATATCCCCAAACGGGGTACTAAAAAGGAAACAATAAAATCTGCAAACTAGGGGAGAAACTGATAACAAAAAAAAACCTCTGCAACTAGGGCATAAATCTAGAAATGAACTTGCATCAGATTATTCTTATTACATCTTAGATTTTGGAACAGATTTAGGACCATAAACCAAATTTTTTGATTGTTTTTATGATCAGAAACAATTACAAAATAACCCAAAAGTTTCAAAATAAGCACGACTTGATATTTTCCTAATTTTTTCCGAGTTCGAGTCAAGAAAATAGGCGGTGTCAGGTACACATTTACCTCAGAATTATTTCTGGGTTTTATCAAACCCTAGCTGTCCAAAATGCAAGCACTAGACTCCCAAAATGACTGTCAAACAATCTACTATAGCTGCTCCTTGCAGCCATCCCACAAGTGCTCAGATATTGACTAAATGCAGCTGTAGATAACCACCAACCTGAAGCTTTAATGCTGTCATCTTCCTCTAATTTGGCTTCCAACCTGATAAATACTTGTAGCCTTGAATTTATAATGTGCTAGGGTTTCACAAACTAGAGTTATTCCACCGAAACAGACTTTTTTTTATTAGGGAGAGCTTGTGTGTCTCATCAAAGCCAGGGATACCCAAAGGTGTGAATCCTCAAGCCAAGTTGCAACAACAATGCTCAGAAAACTTCCTCGTCTAATGAGCTCTAAATGAGCCCTTAGGGTGTTTTATAACAACTTATAAAAAGATGAATCAATCTCCACCCTTGATAGTCCACCTCTTAATCCAATGCTCCAAAATAAAAAACCTAAAATATGCACCAATGAAGCTCCTTGAAGCTGGGCGCCCACCATGGCTTTTGTCACCTTTACTAGTCAATTAAGTACATGAAAGAGGGGGCAACTTAAGTCTCTTGGCTAGGCATCATTAAAAGTTGCCTAAAAAGATTCGCCTAACTTAAAATAACTCAAGTTCACTTAAGTTGCATCAAAAGACGTGCACTCAACTTAAATTAGAATTTAGAACAAGCCAAGGACTTCATATCTTACCCAATGATGCTCTATGTCCTCTTCCTCTTGGGTAATCCAAGGAAAGGACAACCAACTGCTTCTAATTGTCTTTCTTTGAGTTGGGGACATTACAATCCTCCCCACCCAAAGAATGCTTGGCCTCAAGCATTTGAAGGCTAGGATGTTTGAGTATCTCCTCTCTTTCCCAAGTTGCATCCTCCAAAGTCAGGTTTTTCCATTTGATAAGATATTAAAAAATTACCTTGTTCCTAAGCCTTTTCTCCCTTGTAGAATTGTTTTTGGTATAAGTATCAATTTGCCCTCTTCATCCATGGGAGGCAACTCTGTAGACGGTGTCACATGCTGTCCAAGCACTTTTTGAGGCATGACACACATAATACATTGTGAATCTTGCTGGTAGATGGCAGCTCCAGTTCATATGATACTTCACCAATCCTCTTAGACACCTTGAAAGGTCCATGAAATCTGGGTTTAAGCTTTTTCGCCCCGCTTATCTTTAATGAAGATTGCCTATATGGTTGAAGATGCACAAATACTCAAAACACCTCTCAACTTGATGGCGATTTGTAATGTACCGTACTTGGATTAGCCTCCGTACACAATGCCACGTACGGTCATCTCAACCGTATGACCCTTTTTCACCTCCTCCATACGGTGACACTTACCCATACGACAAACACTTCGTTCGTACGACAACTTCTCCACACCCTTACGATAATGAGAACCCTTGTACGACAATATTATTTCATCCATACAGACACTCCAGTTGTCCCTTCGTACGACGATTTCCTCATCAGTACGACGATTTCCTCCTATCCAGTAGATACTTGTACGACCCACACTGCCACTCCACCCGTACGGTCCACTACCTCTCCACCCGTATGGTAGATATTCGAATGGATCAACACTCGATTTAGTCTGTGACGCTCTCGATCAATTGGTTTTGACTCTTAGATAGGATATTGCAGTTGCACAACAATATTACCAATAATATCGTATAGCACAATGATTCAACACAGGAATATAGTAATTATAAATTGTCGCCAACAAAGTAATGATATTTTCAAATGATATGAATATCCTTAACTATTACAGACTTGTCTTCAAGGGAAGACTTCTTAGATTTGGACCAACAAGCAGAATAGGGTGAGGAGTGATTTCCACTGAAACTGCGATTGCCAGAATAAGGAGGATCTCTCACCTCTGAAATGGCGAACAATGTAGATATTCCAACTGGGATCGCAAAATACAAAGGAAATATAAAAGTCACGATACCCACAACAAGACCAAACTCGACCATAGAAACTACTTACTAAATTTAGTCAGCCTTGTCCTAGGGCTTTGCAATTTAGTGGGTTTTGGGCCCAATGCGGGGCTATTTCTCCTAGGCACTTAATTGTGGTCTACTTGTGAAATTTGAGCCCCCGAAATGTGTATAAAAGGAGACCTCTTCCTCTCATTTTCATATCATGAACATCACACACTCATGCAAGCTATCCTACATCCATTGTGCATTCAAGAGATTCAAGTGCAAGCAAGCATCCATTGAAGGCATCCGTTATCAAGCATACGAGGCATTTCCTTTCATAGATCTAGCTCTTTTCCCTATTGAAGGCCAAGCAAAGGAGTTTGACATCAAGGAAGGAGATCCACATTCATCCATCAAGTCTTCCTCTTCTCTCTCTTCTTCAATCCAACAATGAGGCAAATTACAACATCTATTACATGACGTTTTGTCTTACATGATTTCCTTTTGCTTTTTGTGTTGAGTCAAAGCTATTACATCAACATTCTTGATCACATTCTTAGAGACAATTGCATCTACTTGGTATGATATCCTCCATTGTTTAGATCTAAGCTCTGCTACATGTCAGCATTCTTTCAATTACATTTATTCCAATTCAAGGTTGATTCCTATACAGGGGTTTGACTGAGGCAAACCCCTCCCCCAAACCTTCTTTCCCTTCTTTTCTGTGTGTAGGAATAGATTCTCGGAGTTTCGAATCCATATTTTGGGAGTTTCAGAACCAGCAATAGATCCTTAACAGATTTCATCAGATTTTGAGCCTCCAGGACTAGGTCGACTTTCTTGGACAAGGTCGACTTTGTTCGACATAGTCCTTTGGATCTGGAAATACATATATAGCCGTCCCCTGCCATCCCCTATTTTTGGCCCTCTAGGAAACATTCTGGAAACGCGTCCCCTGCCATCCTCAAAACGTCGTGGAACATAATATTATATTTCTTTTTGAACATATTCTAGAGGAAGGAACAATGGTTTTCTAGTCATATGCAGCATCCGTGCATATTGAAAGATGGTTTTATGTAGAGTTTAAATTAACATATATAGTCTTCAAACTTCACATGAGAATTTCTTTTGATGTGATGGCGAAGGTTATATATTCTATTTTGACAATTTACAACCTTTCTCATTTTGTAATCTGTTCCATGATAGCTCAATCACAACTTCTTGATATCTTCTTCGTTGCTCCATGACTCACACCTTTGTCACTTTTACTCATTGCTTGTTGTACAAAATCAAATAGTAACTAAGCTGATTCTTCTTGACTCACTTCTCATATTGAAGATTCCATTGATACTAATGACAATCTTGACTACTCACTTTGACATCAATGACAACTATGTTCTTCTTGCCTTCTTGACATCAATGACATCATTTCTAACACAGAAAGTCAAGACAGATTAGTGAGTAGATCTTGTTGAAGATATTGAAGGGATATAGGGGAGATCCAACAACTTTATAATCATCTTGGCTTTCAAAGGTTGGTGGCTTCTATTTTACAAGTGCAAGAGGTTGGAGCTTCTCACTCAAGGAGTTTGGTGACTCTTGATGAGTTGGTGCTCAATGGAAGGGATTGGCATCTCCGGTGGGTTGGTGCCAACAAAGTTGTAAGGAGTTATTTATAAAAGCAATATTTTGTGGAGGTTTTTTTCCTGCAAGAATTTCCACATAAAATCGTGTGTGCATCTTGTGTTCTTATTGTTATATCTTAATTGTGTGTATTCTTTGTTCATTGCTTTAAGATTGCAAAAATTATAAATTAAAAGTTGGTCTTATAATGATTCACCCCTGCCCCCCTCCCCAATATATGTGCATGTGTGCGTGTATGTTTTCTTCAATTGGTATTAGAGCGAAATCCTTTGAAAAAACTTAATCACTTGAAGGAAAGATCTTAAGAACACACATGGCAAGCCAAAAAGTGTTTTCTTTAAGCCGAGTTCCATTGTTTGATAAGAACAACTATGCTTTTTGGAGTTTTAGAATGCACACTTGTTTGATGGCCCATGGACTTGATATATGGCAAGCAGCTTTGGATGGTTGTGGCACCATCTATTTCACCTACTAACCAAGTTGGAAAAAGAGCATTTGAGAACAATGCAAAAGCTATGAATGCAATCCTAAGTGGGCTAACTAAAACCAAATTAGTCAAAGTCATGCATTGCACTTGGGTAAAAGAAATGTGGGATAAACTTCAAAAGAATTATGAAGGAGATGAAAAAGTGGAAAAGGTCAAGCTCCAAACCCACACAAGACAATTTGAAAGCGTAAAGATGAAGGAATAAGAAAATGTTGCTGCATATTTTCTCTGTGTGGATGAAATCGTAAACACTATTTGTGGTTTTGGAGAAAAGATTGAGGATGAGGTTATTGTGCAAAAAGTATTAATATCTCTCCCCATAAGATTCGATCAAAGGTTTCCGCCATCGAAGAAATGAAGGATCTAAACACCTTGAAGATGGAAGAGTTGTATGGCATTCTCACAGCATACAAAATTAGGACTGAGAATGGCACCACATCAAAACGAGAAGATGCCGTCAAAGCATCAAGAAGGATGGAGAACAAAGTTCCAACAACAAGGAAAAGCTCTAGTGATGAGTAAGAAGCTCACTTCTTAAAGAAATTCAATAAAGGATTCAACAAGTACAAAATAAAGTATACTCTTAAATGCTTTGTGGCAATATAGGTCATTATGCTGCCAAATGTCAATAGGTTGGAAGTGAAAGCAGTGAAGAGGAAGAAGTATATTACGACAAGAGAAAAGACTATAAAAACCATCACAGCAAGAAGTACACTAAAGAGAATTCCAAGAAGAAAATTTTTCAAAGACAAAATAAGAGCCTAGATGCCTAAGGAAGTAATAGCTCATCTAAAAGTGATGAAAGATTTTCAGAGAATGAAAGAGAAGAAATTCTTTTTGTGGCCATGAAATTAAAGAAGCACCAAGGTGCGAAGATAAAGAAAATGAAAAGCCTAAAAGTGAGGACACTGTAGTGGATCTTGAGGAAGAGCTTACAGTCTCCATTGACAAAATTAAGAGACTTAGGAAAAGAAATTCAAAGTTGAAAGATCAAATTCAAGAAGATAGAGAATAGTCCGAGAAAACAATAATGGATTTAAAGACTCAAGTTGAAGAAGCTAAACGATGTGTTGAAAGAGCAGCTAAAGGCAAAAATCTCCGAGTGTGAGAAACTTGAATTGGAAATTGTTTCCTTGAGGAAGGAGCTAGAAAAGACTAAAGAACAACTCAATAGAAACATGGAGTTTAACAAAATTTTGAAAATTTTAGTAGATCTTTTCAACTAACAATGATCACCATTTGTCAAAAGTGGTCTTGGTTTGGATGGCAAAAGTTTGCAAACCACAAAGAAGTTGGAGCGTAAGAGTCATGCCATGGCCCTTAAAAGTTCCAACAAATAAGTAAGCAAGGAGGAGAATGAAGAAGAGAATAGAAAGGTAGATTGCTGCAAAGAAGAACAAACAGAGGTTGGATCTGAAACCGAAGAAGAAGAACAACATAATACAAGAAGTTCATCCAAGGTACCAGCCAAGACACCATCTAGGTTTGTTCAAAAGAACCATCTTGAAGATTTGGTTATTCGAGATACAAGTACATAAATTCAAACAAGAAGAGGACTTGCCAATACAACAGAGCATGCACACCTGTGTTTTCTCTCCAAAGTTGAGCCAAAGAATTTTCAGATTCAAGTGAAGATAAGCATTGGACCAAGGCTTTGGAGGAAGAATTGGATCAAATAGAGAAGAATGAGACTTGGGAGATTGTCCCAAGACCTAAGGACGAGGATGTTATTGGAACCAAGTGGGTTTTTTTAAACAAGTTGAATGAAGATGGGGAATTCACAAGGAATACAATGAGACTTCTGTGCAAAAGCTATGTACAAGTTAGAGGAATATATTTTGCTCTTGTTGCAAGATTAAAGGCTATCCAAATGCTCTTAGCCCTTGCAAGTTTCAATAATTTTAAATTTTATCAAATGGGTGTCAAATCAACTTTTCTTAATGGAAATCTTGACGAGGAAGTGTACAATGAACAACCCGAAGGATTCATCTTATTAGAGGATGAAGATTATGTGTGTAGACTGAAGAAGGCCCTCTAAGGACTAAAGCAAGCCCCAATGGCTTGGTATTTAAGACTAGATAAGTATTTTCAATAGCAAGGATTCAAAAGAGGACTAGATAGCAACTTGTATATCAAAGGTGAAGGAGATAAGTTGTTAATCGTTGTGACATATGTCGATGACATCATCTTTGGGGGTGACAATGATAAGATGTACCAAGACTTTGCCTCCAACATGCAAAAGGAATTTGAGATGTCAATGCTAGGTGAACTATCTTTCTTTTTTTGTTTACAAATTTTCCAATCAGATAAAGGAATCTTTATTTCTCAAACCAAGTATGTTAAAGAAATGTTGAAGAAGTTCAGGATAGAAGACTGCAATCTAACCTATGGTGACTGGTTGCAATTGAGCAAAGATGATGATTCTGTTTCAAGCAATCAGACTATGTATAGATCTATGATTGGAAATTTGCTATGCCTTACAACTATGGGGCTTGACATAATGCAAGTAGCTGGTTCGGTAGCACAGTTTTAGGCAACGCCAAAGGAAAGCCATGGCAATGTAGTTAAAAGAATATCAAAATATTTGAAGGGAACTATGGACTTTGGATTGTGGTACCCAAGAGGCAAAGATTTCACTCCTACAACATACACATATGTAGATTGGGCAAGTAGTGTTGATGATAGAAAAAGCACAAGTGGAGGATCATTCTTTCTTGGTAACAGTTTAGTATCATGGTTAAGTAAGAAACATGCTTCAGTTTCTTTATCAGCAGCAGAGGCAGAGTATATTGCAGCAAGTAACTTGTTGCACATAGGTTTTATGGATGAAACAAACTTTGATAGACATTACGGTTGAGTATGAGGATCCCATCTCCATATTTTGTGATAACACAAGTGCTATCAACATTTCAAAGAATCCAATAATGCACTCAAGAACAAAGCATATTCCAATTAAATTCTATTTTTTGAGGGAGCAAGTACTTGAGTGGCAAGTAAAAGTTGGAGTATGTTGCTACTAAGGATCAGATTGCAAATATCTTCACAAAGCCTCTTCCAAAAGAGACTTTTGAGTACCTATGGGAGAAATTGTAAGTGATGTCACTCTCATCCATTCACTAAGTTTTCTGAAGAATGTATGAGTTCAAGGGGAGCTTTTCATTGCCATATCCAGTTAGTCTTGGATACCCTTTGCCATTGATGTCAAATGGGGAGTAGTGTAAGGAGGAGTATTACAATCATGGGGAGCATTTCAGTTAGCCAATTGCATTTTGATTATTATTTTTCTTAGGGTTTCCATCAATGACAAGGGGGAGATTCTTGAAATATTGTCATTGATATCAAAGGACATATATTTATTGAAAGCGTAAATTTGAGGAGCAGAGATGTTATTTAGAAGGATCGGATTTAAACAAGGAGAGATTAAAGTTGATACAACATTCTATAGGCAACACCATTCATGGCTGACTAATTTTCAATTTTGGAGAAAATATTAAATATAATGCAAAGTCAATGTGTGGCCAATCCCCTCCTTTGTGGCATTTTTAATTAAAAAATAATAATGTTTACAATAGGGCTGATCCCCTAGAGATGGGTGCCCTATGTTGATTTTGTAAAAAATATAAATATATAGCTAAGCCTGCTGGTGGATGACCTAGTTAAAAAGGCAATTTAAATCAATTTAAAATAATAAATAGCAATTTGCTGCTGGCCGACCCTTGTGGAAGGCTTTTTAAATAAAAAACAAAATTAAATATCTATGCTGGCCGACCTAAGTGAAGAAGCATGTCCATAGTTTTGAAGAGGTGTTTTCTTGGGTATAGATAAAGGTTATTTGGATATCATTTATACATCAATTCGTTGAATATTTTTCCAAGATAATAAGAGCAGAAATCAGACCTCTAGAGAGTAGATTTTAAGAGCAGAAAATCAGAACTTTAAGAGAAGATTACAAGAGAAGAAAATTGGATGTTTAAGGGCATATCTATGAGTGAAAATCAAATCTTTTGAGAGCAAAATTTAAACCAGACATTGGGCAGATTTGGGAGCTTATTTTGAAGATTATATTTCAAATCTGAGAGGATGTTTTAGAAGAGAAGTTCAAGGCAAATTGTGGGCAGATTTTGTTGAAGGCCTTGAAGGGATCTAGTGTAGATCCAACAAATTTACTATCACTTTCTTCTTTGAAGGTTGGTGCCTTCTACTTTGCAAGTACAAGAGGTTGGAGCCTCTCACTCAAGGAGTTTGGCGACTCTTGCTGAGTTGGTGCTCAGTGGAGAAGATTGGTGTCTCTTGTTGGTTGGTACCTATGAAGTTGTAAGAGGTTCTTTATAAAAGCAGTATTTTTCCATGGTTTTCTCCCACAAGGGTTTCCACGTAAAATTGTGTGTGCATCTTGTGTTCCTTTTGTTAAATATTAATTATGTGGAAGCTTTGTTCATTGCTTTAAGATTGCTAAAATTATAAATTGAAAAAGTTGGTCTTATACTGATTCACCCCCCTTCTTAGTATAAGTGTGTGTGTGTTTTCTACATCATTGTTATCTCAGGTTAGCTATTTGCTCAGAGATGGGGTAAAATGCTTAAGTGACCTTTTGGGTAGGCATAGATTCTTTGTTGGTGTGTATTGCACTTTCTATTTCAGTTTAGTGTATGGCATTGTTGCACTTTTGGCTTTCCATTATGGTGTTGCTCATTTTGATCAGTCCAGGTTGACATTTGTTGGTCAAGTAAATCTTAGGTGGAAATGGAACTGATGATTACATGTGCAGGTTGAGCAGAACAGTTGTAGTTTATTTCACAAGTAGGGTATATATGGTTAGAGGTATGCTGGGTTAATGATACATAAACATGATCATGTTGAGGTGAGAGGCACATGTTGATCAGTAATAGTTGTAGAAGATGAGTATTAATAAGGGTTGCAAGAGAGTTACCAGTCTCCAGATCATCTTAGTGTTTTCCCTTTGGATCAAGAGGTCGTTTGTTGTTGTTTGATCTAAGGCGTTTTTTGATTAATCTTGTTAGTGTGCTTAGATTTGTAGCAATAGGCTGTTCTATTAGTTGCACAGTAAGTTTCCTGTATGAAATGTGGATTGTGTGCCTTTATAAGGGCCCTTTTTGTTGGCTAAATTTTTTGTAAGTCACTGTGACCACAGCTTGCAAAACTGTAACTTTAGGTAACGTCACATGAGATTACTCTCTCCTCTCAGCAATAGGGGAGGCTCCCTTCTTACCGTAGGTCTCTCTAATAGGGACTTAACTGGAAATTACAAAATATGACGATTCTCTTAATCTATTCCTCTTTTTCCAGGAATGATTTTGCAAACAACTTATGAACAACACTAAAATTCAACAAAAAAACATCTATTGCTACAATAATATCGATGACTCGTGAGTTGACGTAAGAAAAACACAAAAGACACCAATCTACTTTATATGAGTGGAAAAGTTGCAAAAACCCAAAGTCTTCTACACTTATCCCAAATAAAGATTTAATAACCTGAACAAACGGTAAGGCACAAAGTCTCTTACTGAATATTCACCAATTTTTGTGAAAGTACTTAACACTGAAGCACAAAGTCTTTAGCCTTAAGTATTTGAAGCTACTATCAACTATAACAATTTTTCCTTCCGCAATACAAAGTCTTCAAAAAGCTCAAATTTTCACTCAAGAGATTATGAAAGATAAACCACTAGATGAATCAAAGATAGATTAACTAATGCAACATAAGAATATACTAATCAATCTCAAGCCTCACAACACAAAGTTTGGGAACACTTGCTTCTTTTTATTCACTTGGAAATTTTGTAGAATGAAACACAAAGTCTTAACTTCACAAGAAATTTTTGCATAGCCCTCTTGCATAAAACAAAAGATGAATATTTATAATGAAACCACTCCTTTATATAGGCAAGGAGTGAGAGAAAAAGATGGAGAAAGAAGGGGAAACCCTTAACAATCTTTGACTTATTCAAAAACCTACTTTGACTTATTCAAGATTACAGGTCTTAATGCACTTGCAATCTGATTACATGCAGTCACTGTACAGGTGAAAGTTCCCCGGTAATTACAACTTGCCTTCAACCTACATGTAATCTGTCAATAAAACTACACCTATATAGAAAGCATAGAAAAATGATTAAGTGTCAATGACACTTATGAGTCGTCTTTAGAGGGCATCAATGAAGGCCTCGAACTTGTGAATGGATTCATGCACAACTGTGGAGTCTTGTGCACCCGTATGTCGTGCAACGACAGTCGCTTTAAGGACTGTACTTGCACTCTTGGAAACTACCTTGCTGCACTCCTCAATGTCAACCTGATGACGATCCAATGAAACTTTGAAGCTTGTTAATTTATTCATGGAACTGAGACCAAAGTCATTCGCCCCAAGCTCTCGGCGGATCATTTTTACGAGCTCTGACATAGCAACATCTTCTGAAATCAGCTCGCCACTCTCAGCTACTACCCTACACGCCAACTCCTCAAAGCCATTGCTGATCATGCGCTCTTGTTCCCTGCATATGTTCATAGCTACCTGCACATCTGTCACCAATCCTTCAATGACCTGCCCTTTGTTGACCATTAGCTCTTGATACCCGTAGAACATCTCATGAGAGGAAATGACACCATATGAATACAGTGCATCCAATTCAGTCTTTGGCATCTTATTCTAGACACTCAAGTCCTCCAAAACTTTCAAGTCTTTGTTGAATGATGTGAGGAGCTCACCTAACTTGGTGAGAGTCTCTTTGGCGTGTTTCAACACCCTGAAGGCATTCCCGATGGCCTGTATACCTTGAAACTCAATCTGGCTGCCCCAGTCATCTATTGCCTTGGTCTTACGCCCAATCTGTTCTACACACCGGATTGACTCTTCTGGGAGAGAAGAAGCAATAGGATCAATTCGTTGTGAAGAATTAGTCATCTTCTGAATTGTCTCAAGCAAGCGAGCATTCTCCTCCTTGAGCTGATTTTTCTTTTCCCATGGTTGATCATTCTTCTTGGAAAGCGATGCTATTGTATCCTGCGCATCTTGTTGGCAACCAACCCGTGTCTGCTTACCAAGTTCCACTTTTATGAACCTGTAGTTAGGAGCTTGAAGTTCGTTCTGCGGTTTGTCTACCAAAGACTCAACAATTTCAACATACTTCACTTTATTTTGATCAACTGCGACTCTTGAAACTGTTTTTTTTTTTTTTGCTCTTTGAAGATCTAGCTTTGTTAAGTTGTTTGAAGTCAAATTCCTCTAGAGGAGCTTCTTGCTTCTTCCTCTTCTGAGTGATTGAGTTGAGCCATGGAGGTAGTGCGATAGTATCATTCTGAGAAATGGAAGTGGTAGCCACTACAGACATTGATCCTGATTGTATGACCGTCGTCACAATAGATAGCGCCTTAGTCTGAATAGCTATTGGTGCTTGATTGTTCTATGCAACTTCAGCCATGAATCGATCAAAGCCTGCGACTGAGGTATCTAGAAGAGTCATGGAACCATCTGATAAGCTGGGAAAAGAGGAATATGCATCAAACACATTCTCCAGACTACCATAGTGCTCTCCTAAAATGGATGCAGGTACCGCTGAGGATATAGGCATCACAGATGCATTCTTTGGAAGAACATTGGAGGAACATGCACTGTGGAGAAAGAATCCACATCGGTATCAAGAGGAGACTAGGGAGCCTTGTCAGGTATTGGTGATGATTCGTTAAGAGGAGATATAGGAGTCTCATCAAGTGTTGGTGCTGATTCCAGTACTATAGGAGTCACCTCTATGTCTTCAGGATGAGATGCCTCAGGAGTGATATTCTCTTGCAACTCATCTTCACTGTCTGTTAGATGAGTTCTATCTGGTTCTACCACTTCCTTTTTTGCTGCAACAACCGTCTTAGGTGTTTTAATTGTGGCCTTGCCCCCTTTGATTGTGGGCTTTGGAATACTTGTAATCTCTGATGCCAAATCACCATCCTTTTCTTTTCCACTGATTTCTGACCTTAGTCCAACTGGACCAGCAACGTCAAAGTCTTTTCCCTATTTAACCTTGATGGTCCTTAGGCTTCTCTTCTTTAGCCATATATTTGTATTGACTAAAATAGATTGAAATTTATCCCAAATAGATGTGCTCTCTTTTAATGACCATGAGACAGGTGAAATAGGAAGGTTCTCAACTTGATGCTTATGGTACTCAAGATCAAGGATGTCATCATCATCCTCAACACCCTTCAGGAATTTGAGCTAGATTGAATTCTACAATCTATTTCAGGGTTAATCTGCAATAGTCCATCTTCCTGTTTTCCACCTCGGTGTGCATGTCAATCCAAATGTCCTCGAGACGATGAACGTGTGTAAAGCTGCTCTTCATTTTGTCGTTCATCCCTCGGTAATCAAAGTAATTTCTAGACATGAACTTCTTGAGAGTGATTTATTAAAGTTCAATTTCCATGCACTTAGCCTTAGGAATAGTGGTCAAGGAAAATCCCCCAATCTGAAGCGGGTTCTGTGAAGAAATACCAACCCCAGGTCTATGTAGAATAGACTGATATGCTTGGACAACCATGAGTTGTCTTGCAAGCTCCATAAGGATGATCCTATCAGTGGGATACCGAGGAAGTGTGTAAGGCTCACCCCGGAAATAACCAACTCTCATGTAGGTGAAAGTTGGAAACTGAAGAAACAGGCAACCGTACTCGATCACCTTCCTCCATGCTTCAACAGACGCTCACCTCCCTGGAAGTGTTTTATCAAAGAGGCACATAAAATGTCCAAAAAAGGTGTCCCACACTCTTCTCCAATGTGCTTGGGTTGATCTCAATGTCAGTTGCTCATAATACTTCTAGACCGACACCAATGATCTATCACCCTTGGTCGAGAGACCAGAAAAAGATCCCAAGGAAGCTGCAATGTAAACCAAGTATGAATTCATGTAGAATGTGAGGGTATTAGGGACATTCGCTAGCTGCTCACAAAGCGTATCACTGATTATTTCACCTTAGAAGATTTTCTGCTTAGTTCTCACAATCAAAAAGATGAATTTGTACATCCAAGACTCAAAGACATTGGACTCCCTGGGGCCCATGATCTTGCTGATAAGGTGATCAAATCATTGATCTCGTGAAATTCTGACCTGTGGACTACCTTTGGCCATCTAGATAAACAAGTTCTCTTGTTCAGCAATCAGTTTTCATTTATGTACTTTATGCAATCATGTTTCCCCTCATTCCATCTATTCAAAGCCTTTTCCTTGGTCATATCAATACGGAATGGAACATGTGGGACTTTGAAGATTCTGTCAATAGTATCTGGGTCTAGATTGATAATGGTGTTTCCATCGTCATCCCTGATGGTCTTAAATTCATAATCAAAATGTTGCGCGCATGCCATTACAAACTCTAGTTCTAGGGAAGCCACTGGAAATGTAGAAACAAGATGAATATGATTTTGATTAATAGGAGCCATCTCTTTCTTCATAGAGGTTTCTACCCTTTTGAGAAATTCAACCATGTCAGGATGCCCCAATTCAGTGTCTCTGATCTCATCAACATAAGATGTCACTTGGGAAGGTGAGATAGAATTCTGGTATTTATCATATTGGTACTTCATTTTCTTTTTGCCTTTTGGAGAGACTGGGTCTTCCGACATAGCAAGCACACCTGTGGATGAAGCTGCAACATGAAAATCCCATAATGTAAGAATGTTTTCATGCAACACAGAAGAATCCATAAGTCACTATTAAAGGATCAATCTTTGCAGATCTGAAAGCATATGTGTACTGGATATGAATGGAAGGCCTTTGAGCGATTGGAAATGAAGAAAAATGGATGAAATCAGCTTTTAAAGTGAGAGAAAAGCTGAAAATGGGATGCAAGTGTGTATATATATAAGTGAGGGTACTTATTACTTATAAGTGGGGTTTATATTTCCATTACAAGTCATTTGGAAGGAGTTTGCTGCCTGCAAATGGGTTTTTAAAGCCCACATGCAGGTTGAAAAGAAACTTCATATGCGCTTGGAAAACACTTGCAAGTGGGGTTTTAAAGTCCACTTGCAAGTAGGAGGAAAAAAGCTAACTTTTTTGACAAAATAAACTTACAAGCGAGGTTTTTAATTCCATTTGCAAGTGGGAAAAATATCAAGCTTGAAGTTTTCTCTTTGTGGGAAGAATTTGTATTTCAATTCGGGGAAGAACTTGCATTGTTTCAAAAAACAATACTCTCATACAAAGACTACATATCTGAAAATGATTTGTAATGAAAAAAACATATATACAAGACAAGAACAAAAACAAAACAAAAGAAGCCCTAGATTGCACTAAAAAGATTTCAAAAACGAAAACATACCTTTTTGTTGAGAATCACAAATGCAATGAGGAAGAAGTCTTGAAACTTGAAGAAAATTCCCCAATCTGTGATGATTTCGAATCTAGGGAAAGACCTCTAATTTGCAGCTATATAGACAAAAGAAATTGACCAAATCCTCTCACCAAATCAATGCATTCTCAGTCCATAAGCATTTAGTGACAAATGACCATGAATGAGAAACGAAATGCTTGAGAATAGCACTCCAAAGACTGATTCAAACATGCAAGACGTGGTTTCAGCATGTGATTACAAGCTGACTTGCAATAGAAACAAAAAACGGCGCCTTAGGAGAAAAACGCAGTTTGTGTTAATCAAAGCAAGCTGCAAATGATTTGGGTTTGCCCTTGGACGGGCTTTAAAACTCACGTTGCAAGCTTGGAATGACGTCTCCTTTAGAAATGCCTTAGACGGGCTTTCAAAACAATATTACATATGCTGGAAACGCTTTCAAACAGTCATGACGGGCTTTGGAAGCCATGATACAAGCTTGGAAAACACTCTTTTCTTTTTAAAATCAACTTGTATCTGCCCTGGACGGGCTTTTGGAATTAAAATGCAAGTCAAAATGCTTTCAAATAGCAGAGATGGGTTTTAAAAGTGATGATACAAGCAAATACTAACATGGAATAAGCAGTTATCACTGTTAAATGCCCTAGACTGGCTTTATTTCTCACCGTGCAAGTGTTTATGCTGCCAAAGGGAAGAAAAAACACGTTTTATAAAACAACGTTTCATGTCTAAGTTGTGGTCGGGCTTTTAGACACCGATGACATATAGAACATTCACAAAACTGCTTCAATAGTGCCGACGTCGGGCTTTTAGGGCCTCACGGCACATGCAATGACCATAAAATGCATTAAAGTAATGAAGACAGGCTTTTTTTTGGCCTTTGCAAGCATAGAAGTTTATCAATAAGCATGAGAAGGAAAGACATTTTTTTTTACCAACTTACAAGTCTTTTATAATAAACATATGTCTATAAAGTCATAATGAGTTGCAAACGGGCTTTACAAGCCCACTTACATGTTTAAACTTTTAAAGACTTGTAATGACTTGAAAAATAACGTCTTCAAGTAATAGGTGGGTTTTTATTTGTCTTTTACATGCATTTGAGTTAAGGAGAAGACATGCAATCAAGCTTAAAAAGCCCACTTACATATTTAAAAATCCCACCAAGTTTACATATTTCCTTTCAAAAATGTAATGGTGGACTTTATTTTCCTTAATGCAAGTGAATGACACCAAAGGCAAGTTGCAATGACTCACAAAAAGCCCATATTTCATGACCTAAGAAGCCTTGGTGGACTTTTGATTCCACATCACAAGCTTTTAAACAAAGAACAAGTACCTGCAGTCAATCTTAAAAACCCCACCTGCAGGTAGCTTAATTCCTCATTATCTCTTAGGGTATAGCTCCTAATTAGGCCCACGATAGCTCGAAACGAGCAGAATTCAAAACGCAACAAACCTAGGATGAAAACAAAACAAAAAACAAACAAAACAACCAAGAAAAATCAATCAAGGACTTGAAGGTTACCAAAAATCGAGTACTTGCAGTCAGTGAAGAAAAACCCGTCATTGCAACAAAGACAAAGAAAAACTTGACAGAAACCTTCGAAAATGGCATTCGTAGGACGTAAGACTTATGACAATTCAAGGGATAATTAATTGCCTTCGTAAAACATCATTAGGAACACCCAACTTAGAGAATTTCGAATACGAATTCATAAGAAATTGCGTAGGGTTGTCCAATTTTGCGAATACAAAATTGAGGACAACACCTTTGTAAATATGTTTTAATGTGTCCTATAAATTCCATTAAATCAAATCATTTTTGATACTGTGATTTGGTGTTTATTCCCATGCAAAACCAACTATGGACATTAGTAATATATATCCATACAAAGAACATTTGCTAAAAAAGTAGAATGATAAAGATTCGACCCAAAGATGATGAGTTAAACTGCAGATGATCAATGATATCATAGTACTTTCTAGTTTTATTGTTCACACTGTAGATAATTTTATTTTGCTAAAACTGATGACCTACTTTGAAGGCTCTTTGTAAAGGGTCAATGCTATAGTTACATCAATCGGGTGAGCCTGTGGTATTATCTAAAGTGATAATCTACAATTTCTTTTACCAAATATTTCCATTTAGTGGAGGGAATAAATGTCTTCTTGGATGGTGACGAATTGTTATAGATAAGTCTTTGGTCTCACAGCGTAGCTTTGGACTCTGAATTAGTGATTTCTATATATTGCACGAATTCCCTCATATGATAATATTTTAGTAATATCTGCAAGAGACATGGACCTAATTATCTAAAAAATGGATCGAACTTTGTGGGAAGGGTTAAATCACAATTCCTATCAGCCTTGGACCATTGTTTGAGACGGAACTCAAAATTAAAGGTTATTGATCTATCATGCTATATAGTATTAAATAATTCTTATTTTTTTCCTTCTTCAGAATAGAGTTGTCCAGCTGCACCATTAAATTCTAAGCAGCATTGGACTGGTATTTATATTTGAAACTATTTTATTGCTAATTTTTTGTGACCATTATTGCCATGTAGGTTGAAGAGCGTATAGCAAGTAAAACTATCTTGAACACAAAAGCATATCGAACATTGCTTTCATACACAGTAGGCGTGCAGCCTAAAAGATGGCTACCCGTGGCACTTGTTGAAGGAAGACTCAGCAAGGAAATTCAGTTAAATCTGATTTGTATTCGCAATCAAGTAATGAGCACTGCTTTTGATGCCTTAGCTACATTCTGAATATGTTGAAGGTACCTTTCTACGTCAAAAGTTAGAAGGATTCGTGAAGCCCAAGTTTAATAGGGTGGAATTTATTTGTATTCTTGCTAATAACCAGTTGTAATTTATCATTATAAGACTAAGCTCAGAGATCAGCTTCTAGTGTATTGGGGCTGGAAATTTGTAGAATAGCTTCATTGTTGATTTTTCTCATAGCGAGTGCCTCTCAAAAGGCCCTAGTATGGTCTTTTGGGGTGCAATTTCATCTACAAGTTAAATGTTTTAATTCATTACTAAAGTTTTACCCAATTGTTTCCAACTGTTATTGGAAAATTAATTTCACTGTCTTGCCAAAAAAATAAATAAACTTCAATTTTGTTATATATGGGAACATGTTTTGCATAAGGCCTAATAATCATTTGCACAAAATGAATTGTCTCTGCAATTGGCTTTCAATTAAGAGAAAGAAAAGTTTCTTGCAAATTTACTCAATAAGATTGTAGTGTCTTGATTGGCTAGGAATCTCAAGAGAGTTTAATTATGGAAATTGAAAGTTGTGAATGAAGAAACATTTACTTTGCGTTCAAATAAGCTGATATCCTACAGCCACTCAGTTGATGTGTTAGCTATATGAAATCCTACTGACTAATCACAAATATCATGGTAACTCACTGCTATGGCATGCTTTTTGAAGTGAAAGCCAGACCCCTATACATCAGTAATGAACCGTTTACATTGAAGGGGAGGGGGAAGAGGGTAGTAAGGAGGTTGCAGCCGGAAGATCTGAAAACTGCAGGAATTGTTTTTTCAGTAGAGGTCTTAGAGATTACATTTTTTAATTTTTATATTAAATGGCTATTTGGCATGCATTGGTATTTATTATGCTATCTGTGAAGTTATTACTTTCTCTCAGTAGAATAATCCTTTTCTCTGTACTTTTTTAGTAAATGTTTTCCTTAGTCTCTTCCTGAGTTATGCCAATTTTCACATTACCTCTTGAGTCAATGGCCTTCTAGAGTCTGAGCCAGATTACTATGAATTAAAAATAAAGTTGTATAGGTTATTAATCATTTTTCCTGAATTTCATTTATTTTTTGTTTTTCCTGTTCTTGTTTCATGCTGGGATATTCATATTTTCATGTCTAGGAAAATCATGTAAGCAATGGTTTCTTTACACATGCGAAATGTTCTGGATTAGTGGATTTTCTTTTGTATGTGAAATAATTTTTAACTGCTTGTATTTTGTAATTGATATGCTCAGTTCTATTAACAGATCATCATTTTTTTCTTCAATATTGTACACTGATAATTGTACCAACTTACCCCCTTATGTTACTCACAGAATATGTATTGAAATAGATTTGGCTGTTGCCATTGTACCGTTGCAGGAGCTGATGAACAATTGGTTAGGGAAAACCCTCTTGTAAGGAACACAGAGGTGAAACCATTGAATCATGTGCAATCCTTGGTCACTGGGATCATTCAGCAGGTGGCTGTTGTGTATCACTGTTGGGAGATCTTTTTCAGCAGCCAAGTAAGGAACAAGTGCATCCAATAGCACGGGCTTGCATTTGAGCCTCGAGTCTTAACATGGCAAAATCAAATCAACAGAAATTAGATATCAGCGCAATGGACAATTTCATACTCAATTGATCTGGATTTTTAGCTTTCTCATTTTTATGAACTTTCAACTTTGATTTATCTGCTAGCATACTGCAAGGTGTTCACATTTTCATATGATTGGAGCTAATGCAGAATCTTATATGAGATTGCAATTTTATAACTTTCAGAACTACATGAATAGTTACCACATGATACATATTCTGTTGAAAGGTTTGTTTATAATCTGTGCAGTTCTTTTGTTTTTGATCGGTGACTTCTTTTCTGGAGCTTGTACCAGCGGGGCCACAATGTGGGTCCTGTCCCCAAGAAATGCCAAGGCATTAACACCTCGCCGGTGAGATTCGAACCATTATCGCATTATTAACAGTGCATTGCAACTGCCATTGCACTATAGGATCAACTTATAATCTGTGCAATTCTACTCTTAACTTAATTAAAACTTATGCATAATCTTAAATGATATTACAAATTTAATAACTTTCATGACTATGAACTTTTCTTTTTACAGAAGAAAAGTTTTTCATTTATGCACAAAAGATATACATATTACATAGAGCAGATTTGCCCCAAATTAACCACCTACTTCCAGAAATTATGAAGATGCATGGGAGAGTAGAGAATAACATTCTAGGAAAAAATACCAAGATTAAAAATCTGCTGTCCCAGCAAACCAACCGAAGGAAGTCTTGTTAATGAAGAAGACATCAGAAGTCGGATACCTTGCTGATAAAGATGATTTTGACTGTGGAAGAGATCCTTGCTGATGAATATGGAACTGTTGAAAATATTGTCATTGATGTCAAGATGGAATTAGCTGTTCAAGATTGTTGTCATTAATGTCAAAGGTGTGTGGATGAAATTAAATGGCAAGATTATTGTCATTGATGTCAAATGAATTTGCCAAAGGCCACTAATCGTTGCTCAAGCATGTTCTAATCAAATCAATCAGGAAAGGGCCCGAACCCAACAAACAAAATAACATCACGTCTTAAAGACAGCTCGGAAGGAATTCACAAGAAGTGAATTCAACTCGAAAACAAAACAAAACAACCAGCAAAAGAACCAGGAACTAATCTACCAGAGACAGGACCAGTCACAGGAAATTAAACAAAGGGAAGATTAATCCCTTTTCAGTCTTCATTAAGCTCCTTGAGCTTGTCCAGAAAAGAATTTCTCTTGGGAGGATGCATGACCGCATCAGAAGAAGTCCCATCTTTGCCCAGTAGAGCAGCCACCTGCATATTTTCCTCACGCTTCCTTCACTTGGCTTTCCTTTCTTCCAAATCTTCCTACAGAGTGTTAAAAGAGTAGGTCGTTTTCTCCATCATTTGTTTGCTGAAACTTACCAAATCCTGCAACTTTTTGTTGAACTGAGATTGATTAGCTTTGACATTAGCCAGAGCACTAAGCATTTCCTGCTTCTCTTCCTCTGAGGGAATGGGGGCCTTCAACTCTAATTTGGTCTTCCATGATCTCCCAGTTATCCAATTTTTGTGCTAGTTCGTCAGCCACCTCCCAAACACTATCATCCCCCTTGTTGTGAGTCCAATCCCCTGCTTTAGCTTTGGCCTCAGAAATATCTTCGAGTTTGTTGATCTTCTTCCTGGTTGTGTGCAACTACGTGTAATGTCCCCTAATTAAATATGGAATAAATTCAGAATAAATTGAATGATTTAATTATTTAATATTATTTAACAGTGAGTTTAATATTAATTAATTAAAATTCATGAATAAAGCAATATTAACATTAAATGTTAATATATGCAATTTTGTATATATGCAATTTTGTTATGTAAGGTGGTTAGTTGCTTCTACGGGATTTCTACGGGAATTCTAATGCTTAAATGGGCAGCCGAGAAGATGGAAAGGCAGGCTGAAATATATTGGTGATAGTGTATGCGAAGGTAGACAGACCAATCCTTTCGTCAGAAAGAATCTGACCTAGTGGAGTTGGAAACAAAATAGATTCCAAAGCGTGGAAGTGGGAAGAGATAGACAAACCGCCCGTAAGGCAAAAGAGCGGCTGCACTAAAGACAGACTCTGTCACTTGTCAGTGTGTGTTCCCTGGGGGTGGGAACTCAACGTTTCAAGAAACCACTGCCAGCTTGGACGGGTAATTTTCATATTGGTTAGACACGACTACAGCGTGGAAGCATCTGGTCGGGCTTCTTAGAAGTATTGTCGGGTGATTCATTACTTCTTATGGCGCTATACTCTGCAATAGGCGATACAACTTCTACCCATATTACCTGCGGAAGACAGCGGTGACATGTTTCAACAATCTGTTGTATACGGCGGGCCACATAGCGTGTTGCAGTGCACAGGTGTAATCAACTTGTCAGGATCTTCCTATCTGTGTTACTACGTATAGTGGTAGAAGGAAGTCAGCGGACGAATAAAAGGGATCGTGGCCTTCATTGTTTCGAAGGTTGTTGGCGACAGCAAGACCAAGAGGAACTCGGCCCCAAAATTCATAAAGCCTTGTTAATCCGCAGCGGTTCCTACAGGTGCACACTTCTATATATTATTTTAAATTCATATTTCTGCGCCAAACTTGATTCTGTAATTTGGGAAAGGTGCTTCTTATCAAATGAATTGTAAATAAACATCTGAAATATCAAAAGGACCAGAATAGTTGAAATTATGGTAGTGTCTTAGAAATTGGGAATTCAACAGTGGTATCAGAGCTTTCTATCTTGCCAGCCTGTAGGGTACTTGTGTTATCAAAACGGAAACCGCAAATATGTTTAATTGAATATGCCATCAAGCCACTACAACTTCCGTAATACCAGAGAACGTCAAATTTGAAGTTCAACCAGTCCTTCTAGTTCAACTCCACAATTTGAAATAGAGGAAAGTCATACTGAAATTGAAGAGGAAATTATTTTTGAACACGACAATAACACGAGGGAACAGGAAAATAATAGGGACTTAATTACGGCCTTGATAAGAAGCCAACAGGATATGCAAAATAATATAAATACAATGACCAATTTGATGACTCAATTTATGGCTCAAAATGTACATCAAAATCAAAATGATGGTGGTAGGGATGAACGATCAGTAAATAACAATCAGCCTGAAAGAACAGCAACAACAACAGCTAGACCTTCCTTACCAAACTTTACTCCAAGACATTTACTACCCGAACAAGAACCTATGGTTAGGGAAGTACAAGATGAAATCTTGAATGATTGGGAAACAGCTGGGGCAGAATTCAGATCACACATGACATTTCGGGAGTACATGGATGTTAGGATGAAACATAGGCCAAATAGGGGCAGAAATCACAATAATGAGTTACAAAGGAAAATAGGGAAGATGTCCATACCTTATTTTGATGGCACAGGCAAGACATCAGCCAGGGCATGGGTTCAAAAGCTAGACACTTATTTTCAATTAAATCCTATGCTGGAGGATGAAGCTATTAAATATGCAGCATTACATCTAGATGGAGTTGCGCATGAATGGTGGCACCATGGACAGGTTACCTTGGGGCATAATTTAGTAGAGACATATTTGGAGTTCACTGAACGTCTCATTGATAGGTTTGATTCCAAAGATCCTGAATTGCATTTAAAGGAGTTAACACAACTGAACCAGACAGGGGCAGTTGAACATTATATAACAGAATTTGAGAAATTGGCTGTGTTCGTCACTGAGATTTCTGAGAGACACAAGATTGTTATTTTCATTGACGGGCTTTCTGATTCTTTGAAGGGTTGGGTGAAATCTTTGAATCCTCCTACACTACAGATAGCTATTAAGAGGGCAAGAGAATTAGAACCGTCCTCAAAGGGGAAAATCTGGAATAAAGGCCCTTTTACAAAACTGGATAAAGACAAACAACCGGTCAACAAAGAATCATTTCCAAAACCCAAGTTTGATAAAGACGAAAGAGATGAACTTAGGAGACGCAAATTGTGCTTCAGTTGTAAAGAATCATGGCAACCAGGTCATAGGTGTTTGGGCAAGGGGCAAATACATTATATTGAAGTAACATCAGATATTGAAGATGAGGAAAATATAGATCCTAATATAGACGGTTCCCAAACAGTTCTTGCGTCTGAACAG
The DNA here is from genome assembly GCA_018584345.1 of Thuja plicata. Classification (NCBI taxonomy): domain Eukaryota; kingdom Viridiplantae; phylum Streptophyta; class Pinopsida; order Cupressales; family Cupressaceae; genus Thuja; species Thuja plicata. Next base: position 361,970 of record MU227613.1, on the reverse strand, counting down.
GAAAATAAACAGGCAGGTGGTGTAATAGCCTCTATGACAGGAATTCCTCATTACAATATTTTCAGGGTAAGAGGGGTGTTACAAGGGCAATGAGTTATTGTTATGATTGATAGTGGATCCACCCATAATTTTATTGATGCTGCACTTGTTAAGAAACGCAATTTACAGGTAGTTAAACATGAAGGTTTTGATGTGAAAGTTGTAGGTGGCACTAATTTAGTAAGCACACATAAGGTTCCACAACTAAGTATTGCTTTGGGTAATTACACAGTAACTGATGATTTTTATGTGATTGATTTGGCGGATACTAACATGGTGTTAGGAATTCAGTGGATGGAAACACTGGATAAATATTCCCAGAGTTTTAAACGCATGGAGTTTTCCTTCAAAGTTGATGGGCAAAAGGTGATACTCAGAGGAATGTCAAATGGTGGTCCCAGGATTGTTACTGCAAAAAGAATGGAGGCTATTTTCCGTCATGGTGAGGTTGCATGGTCAGCTCAATGTTTGGTTTCTACTAAGGTAACAGGTTTTGAATGAAAGCATTATTCAGATGATTTGTTGCAAATTCTCGATTCTCATAAATTGGTTTTCAGTGATATACCTCCAGGAGTACCCCCTGATAGAGGTTTTGAACATACTATTGAATTGGAAGGAGCAAAACCAGTCATTACTACTCCATAYAGGCACCCTAAAGCTTTCAAAGATGAAATTGAAAAAACTATTAAGGAGTTATTGGAGATGGGGCACATCAGGCCTAGTTCCAGCCCATTYGCATCTTCAGTAGTATTGGTCAAAAAGAAAGATGGAACCCTACGCATGTGTATAGATTACYRTGCCCTCAATARAAAGACCATAAAAAATAGGTATCYGATTCCTCGCATTGATGAACTATTGGATGAATTGCACGGTGCTGTGTATTTTTCTAAGATTGATTTAAGATCAGGGTATCATCAGATTAAATTAAGGGAACAAGATATTCATAAAACTGCTTTCCGTTGTCATTATGGTCATTATGAATTTTTGGTTATGCCTTTTGGACTGACGAATGCTATAGCAACATTTCAGTCTTGTATGAACCATATTTTTAATAAGCAACTGCGGAAATTCTTGCTTGTTTTCTTTGATGACATACTAATTTACAACAAGACTTGGGAAGAACACCTGAAACATATTGATGAAATTTCGGGTATAATGGAGTCTCAATCTCTTTATGCAAAAGCTTCTAAATGTGAATTTGGTATGATAGAAATTTTATACTTGGGACATATGATCAGTGCTAAAGGTGTGCAGGTACATCAAGAAAAGATCAAGGCTATCTTGGATTGGCCACCTCCACGGACTCTTTCTGATTTAAGAGGTTTTTTTGGCCTATGCAGTTATTATAGAAGATTTGTTAGGGGATTTTCATAGCTGGGAGCACCATTAACGGATCTTACCAAACATGGGGCATTCAGATGGACTGCAGAGTCACAACAGGTCTTTGACAAACTCAAGGAGGTAATGAGTTCTTGTCCTGTCCTTGCTTTACCAGATTTTGATCAGCCCTTTGTATTAGAATGCGATGCATCGGGTAAAGGAATTGGAGCTGTGTTAATGCAAAATAAACATCCAATAGTGTTTGAAAGCAGGAAGCTCACCAGTGCTGAAAAATTGTATTCTATATACGATAGGGAAATGTTAGCAATTATGCATGCCTTAACTAAATTCAGACAATACCTAGTTGGGTCCAAATTTGTGGTTAAAACTGATCATAATAGCCTGAAGTATTTTCTTAATCAACGGGATTTGAATGATAGGCAACAAAAGTGGATCAGCAAAATTCAAGCTTATGATTTTGAAATAGAATATATTAAAGGTAAGAACAATGTGGTGGCTGATGCTTTGTCTAGGAAACCTGAATTAAACGCTCTAAGTGGGGTGTCAGCTGATTGGAAATCTTTGTTGTTCGTTGAATATGCTAAGAATACATTTGCTTGTGATTTACTGGATGGAAATATTCAGGATGATAGATACAAAGTGATGAATGATATTATTTACTACAAAGATAGAATTTTCCTGGTGCCGGATTCTAAATTAAAACTACGAATCTTGCAAATGCTTCATGACTTACCTTTATCAGGACATCCAGGTTATGTTAAAACTTACAGGCAAATTCGTGAAAGATTCACTTGGAAGGGGCTTAAAGATGATGTTTTACAGTATGTCAAGGGATGCATCACATGTCAGCAGAATAAAGTAGAACATTCTTATCCGGCAGGGCTATTACAACCATTACCTATTTCGGAACAAAAATGGGAGAGCATTTCAATGGACTTCATCACAGGTTTACCTCGGGCTCAAGGTAAAGATTGTATTTTTGTTGTAGTGGATAGACTCACAAAATTTGCACATTTCTTTGCTATCACTACAGAGTTCACAGCTATTCAAGTTGCTGAATTGTTTTTTAAAGAAATATTCCGTTTACATGGATTACCAAGGAATATAATTAGCGACTGTGACAGCAGATTTTTGAGTAACTTCTGGGCAGAATTATTTAGACTGACAGGTACAACATTACATCACAGTACAAGTTATCATCCCCAGACTGACGGTCAAACAGAAATAGTCAACAAATGGGTTGAAGGTTACCTTCGTAATTATGTTGCAGGGCACCAAAAAGCTTGGGTGCGGTGGTTGCATTTGGGAGAGTATTGCTATAATACTACTTTCCATACATCTATACGTATGACCCCATTTAAGGCATTATATGGATACGATGCTTTATCCTTTGTTGATCTTGCTTTTGATAAAAGTAATGTACCCAAATCACGTGATTGGATTCAGGAAAGCCAGGATATTTTGAAAGCCCTTAAGGAAAATTTACACCGCGCTCAGCACCAACAAAAAATGTATGCTGATACGAAAAGAGTGGAACGCAGTTTTGAGGTTGGTGATTTAGTCTATCTCAGATTACAGCCATACCGTCAGTCTTCGCTCAAGCGTAGTGGGGCTGAGAAATTAAAGCCTCATTTTTATGGTCCTTACTCCATTGTTCGTCAAGTTGGTCAGGTTGCATATGAATTAGATTTACCTACAGGTAGCCAGATACACAACGTGTTTCATGTTTCTTGTCTTAAAAAAGCTTTGGGACAACAGGTTATAGTATCAGTAGAATTACCGCCCTTGACTGATGAAGGGAAGTTAGAGTTGATACCGGAAGCGATTGTGGAAACTCGGGACAGACATTTACGTAACAGGACTATCCATGAATATCTCATCAAATGGATGAATTTGCCATTAGAAGATGCCACTTGGGAAAATGAGCAGGTTCTCTCCCATCCGAAGTTACAGTTGCTTGTGGGCAAGCAACAACAAGCAGGGGAGATTGTAATGTCCCCTAATTAAATATGGAATAAATTCAGAATAAATTGAATGATTTAATTATTTAATATTATTTAACAGTGAGTTTAATATTAATTAATTAAAATTCATGAATAAAGCAATATTAACAT
>MU227613.1:310602-341894 GCA_018584345.1 Thuja plicata | reverse complement strand
CCACCCCAGTTTTACTTTCTTTTGGAAGGTTTCTGGGTAACCAAATATTGTGTTATGTGTTCTTTACTTTCAAGTTATATGCATGCAAACAAATAAGTTAATCTAATTGTGGATTAAAAGATTAAGTTTTATTGGTTCCTGATTCACCCCCCACCTCTCAGTCACTGGGCACATCATATAATTCCAACAATTGGTATCAGAGCGGTGGTTCTCTTATCAAAATTTTAATAGCTAGAGAAAAGATCAGAGGATATGGAAACATACAGACTAGAGAAATCCATTGAGAATGAAAAGATAGATCTTAAAGTGGCCATGGATCAGATCATAAAACTTAAGGAGCAACTCTCTCTTTCGCTAAAGAGAAGAAAAGAATTAGCAGTGCAAATGAATGACAAGAACTATATAGAAGAAAGAATTAAATAATTCTGCAAGGACAGAAGCTCAGAAGAAGCTGATGCAACCATTGAAGACTTGCTTGCAAAGAATCACACTTTGCATGAAGGAGTCAGAAAGTTGAAAAGAGAACAGGAAGTTCACTCAATCAGAATGTGTGAAGTAATGGAACTAAAGAACAAAGCAAAAGATGACAAAAACATAGCACAAGAAGATAAAAGACTGCACAGTACAAGATTAGAGGAAAAAGAAAATGAAATCCAACACTTGTCACTTCAGAAAACTGATTTGGTAAGTCAACTCAACAATGCAACACAAGAAGTTGTCAATCTAAGGATAGAAAATGAAAGACTGCAGAATGATCTCAATACTGAAAAACAAACAAATGAAAGTATGATGGATCAGGGAATAGAACTCAGACATCATGGACAGACTGGATTAGGTTATACTGAACAAGGTGAATCCTCACAACAAGGAGCTCAAAGGAACAATAAACCTACATGCAATCATTGTTGTAAGACATGGCATACATCAAATAAATGTTGGAGCAATGAAAAGTCAAAATTTAATGGTAAATGCTACAGTTGCAACAAACATGGACATAGAGCAAGTGAATGCAAAGATAAACCTAAGTTTGAAGGAAAATGCTACAAACGCAACAAACAAGGTCACAAATCTTCCGAGTGCAGAACTAAGAAGTGGAATCCTGCTGAACAATTAGCCAAGGCAATTTTTGGTTGGGATTACAACACTTGGTACAAATGTTGTCACTGTGGTGAATATGGACACATTGGTGCAAATTGTATGAAGACTCACTTCAGAAAGAGAGATCCTACTAAGAGATGTTATGTGTGCAAGCAAATCAGTCATCTGAGCAAGAACTGTATGAACAGACAAAGAGTTGATACTGGTTTTGAGAATGGAAAAGCCAAAGTCTCTGAAATTTGAACTCAGATGAGCAAACAATGGGTAAGGAAATCCTCAGACAATTCAGATCAAATAAATGAAGGATCTAATGACACCCTAAACAGTGAGATGGGTGGATCTATCATTACAAAATAGGAAAGTACATAGATGACTGGAACTGTGCAATACAAGCCATCTTGCATCAGTTCCAGATGAGCAATACAATCCATATCTACATATTGATGCATAAGGACATACTATAGTTCAACCCGAGTTAGAATGTTAGTTACACCCGAGTCACTCTAGATCACCCGAGCTGAGTCAGGCTTTATTGACAATTGGAAAGCTAGTTTCACCTGAGCTGACAAGTGAATCTTGGAAAAACACCCGAGTCATGCCAGCTACCATGTACAAAGCATTTAATGAAATACTCTAACGATTGAAAATCTCTTATAAACGAAGGATTGTAAAAGGTATTGCTTACAAAGCTTTTAGTTTACAAGTCAATTCAAAACCCTTAGCAATTCACTACAAATTCGTGATTGTAAGCGGAATTTGATCATTTCGTCTAAGCAATATGGCATCCACTTCCAGCAGCAAGGTCAAGAAAGGTTTTGAGATGCTAGTAAGGAATGCAATTTGTGATCCTCCGATGTTCAAGATTCATCTGGTAGTTGTAGAGGAGATAGAACCGATGGGAGCTCATTCCCTAAATCCTCCAAGAGTATTATTGGTTAACGACATTCACAACTTCTATCACTACAACATATAGGAGCTTGCAACCAGTGAGATGAATCAAGCATATGATAAATTATGTATCGACGAGAATCTGAAGCCCGAGCATAAACACCTCGAAACCAAGGGTTTGACACACATCATGCATATGCCAAGGGACTTCCAGACAAAGTGGATGAGATATGTTCTTAGTTGTGTCCATGACATGCAACTTTGGTTGGATCATCCTGTGAAGATCACTAAGCAGATAATTCACTATGTTACTGGGTTCCCTATGCTAGATAAGCCAAAAGCTACCAAAACCCTAACTAGGGATGAACTAGCTAAGTTAACTCTTGCCGAGTGGGACGATAGAGGCATGAGACTCAATGGAGTAATTGACATGGAGATAAAATTTGGCATTCATGTGATAGCTCACAAGATATACAACTTGAGCAGACCCAACAATGTTGCTTGCAAAGCTGTTGACCTAGCTTACAAAGTAGTAAAGAAGAATCTGGTATTCGACCTAGCAGAATTGCAACTCACTCAATTGAGGAAGAATATGGAGAGCATCCGAGTATCCAAAACCAATTCATGTAAGTTTGGTTCTCTTCTAATTTTCATACTCTTTTATGTTGAGAAGCTCTTTCCCTCCAAAGGAACAGTAGCATGGAAGAAGGATAGACCAATTATCCATCAAATTAATGATTTCATAAATAAGTTAGGAGATAATTTTGATAACATCATGGATGGATACTTTGAGAGTTTCAAACAAAAGATACAGAGTAGATATAGAATTCCCAATCAACTAGTTGAGAAGTACAAAGATGAAATCTATTTTCTAGTTGATTGTGATAAGGTTTATATACAAGCAGTAAAGCCTAGGGTTGCATGGGTAAAACCCCTTCCATATGAAGTTAACAATGATGACACAAAAGATATCATAGAGGCTCTTGTGAATGAACCTGTCAATCCAAAGGCACCTTACTTTGGAACATATGAGGAAGCAAAGAGAAGGATATATTTGGAGATTGAGATTCCTAAGATATTGAAAAGAGGAAGAAAGAGACTTGATACATTCAAGAAGAAGTATGGAAAGACCTCCGACTCTCCTAGCATCTCTGAGAGTAAAGAAGACACAGTTAAAATAGAGGATACAGTTAAGATAGAGAATTTTGAATCTGAAAAGGAAGAAATTGATATTGATCCTCCATAGAAGAAGAGGAAGACAACACCTAGAAAGAAAAAGGAAAAAGGCACTACTCCTGTTGTCACCTTGAGGAGATCAAGGACAAAAATTATACTAAATGGAGAAGATGATTATGGAGAAGAAGACACTGTGGTGTTCACTAAACCAACACCCACACTTGATTATAAGATTAAATGCCTTAAAGAAGGAAGAGTCATGAGTTCTTTGAAGTCACTGAACTATGCTTCTAGGTCAAAAGAAGAAAAGAAGAAGATTGAGCAAGCAGTGGTGGAGAAGATGGAAAAGTGGAAATATGACCCTTCCGAGTTGAAGAGCTATATGAATGAAGACTTATTTAAGGCAGTATCTATTCCCTGGAAGAATTCAGTACAAATTGAAAAAGATATAAGGGAAGAGACATTGAAGCAGGTCATGCCTGCAATGAAAGAAAAAGAAATAAAAGAGGCCTTGAGAAAATATGAGAATAATCACACCCCCAGATCTAGGACATTCCAAATATTGAAAAAGAACATAGAAGATGTATCTCAGTGTGCCACATTAGTGTGGAAATAAATATTTGAGATAACAAAAGGTAATGAGAAGGAAGAAGTACCGAGTACAGACCCTCCAGCATAGGAAAATGATGATACACTACCCGAGGTACAGACTATTGAAGAATCCAATGCAGAGCAGATTGTAGTAGAGGTAATGACATCATTACCCCAATCTCCTATACACAATATAGTATCTCTGAGCACAGACAAGGTTGCAGAATCTACGTCTGAACAAACTAAGACTAAGCAACATGCTCCTCTTACTACTGAGACATGCACAACTGAGTCGCAGAAAGATAAGGTAGATATTTCTACTGCTAATATTGATTCATCAGTAAATATTGATCCAAAAATCGGTACTGTAAAGGTCAATTACCTAATTGGATTGAATACTGAAGCAAAGGATGATGTAGGTAAAGGTAAGGAAATTGTTCCTTCACTGAGTCCTAAGATAAAGGCAGTAATTACTGATGAGATAGATCTAGACAAAGAAATTGAGATTCCTAATTGGGATCTATCCAACCTATCTGTAGAGAAAATGGATATTTTGGGAGAACTGTGGAAGAAAAGAGCCACACAAAAAAAGCTCCGAAAGGAAAGACAAAGGAACAAAGTACTTTAAGATGTCAAAGACATATTTTTAGATGCATTGCAGATTGAATTCAATGAAAGTGACTCAATAATGGACCAACTTGTTGACATTGTCCACAAGTTCAACACAGATACGAATGGGCAGGAAAATTTACTTGAGAAGGCAGAGAAGAAATTTGAGAACAAGGTTCTAGAGAACATTGCAAAGAAGATTACAATTGACCAGGTGCAGCTTACAAAGATCATTAGCACTCTAGAAACCACTGTGAAAAATGTGGTAGCACTATTTGTAAAGTTGAGTGACTCCTCTAACTTTACTATGGAAATCAAGAACAAGTTAGTAAAGATCGATGCAGACATGAAGGAAAGTGCAAGGCAGTTATCACTTGACCCGAGCACAAGTTCTTCTCACTTCATGAAAATTAAGTATCTTACTGATCTATAGGCTGAAGTGTTGAGAGAAGAAGCAAGGACCAGATAATCTCTTACATCAATCCAGATCCAACTTCTACCACACATGGATGGAATGCAGAAACACATAACACATGCTAAGACACTAATTCATGAAAACAACTTCTTAGTTGCCGAGCTAATGATAGAGTTATCTGCAGAACTAAAAGTTGAATTGCACATCTTGAAGGTGCTATAGGACAATTGGGACAACACTCTGTCTCAAATTCTGAAGGTACATAGTGATTTCCTATCCTACTTTGGGATAACATTGTAGATATCATTTTTTTGGCATTTTTGTCAAAAACAAGGGGGAAAATATCATTGTATAAAGGGGAAATGCCATTGTAAATATCATCAAGGAAACACATATACAGTGAATAGTGAAGAAGATACATTTTACAAAAACAATTTTGAAAAATACAAAAAATAGAGTCAGTTGAACCCAAGCAGCAGAGGCAGTGTCAAAACCCGAGCAGACGGTAAGGGGGAGTTTTGACATATCAGATACAAAGTTTAATGATAAGTGTTTTTGTCACTAATGCCAAAGGGGGAGATTGTAGACCTTATGACAAGACATATTGTCAATTAGTGTCAAAACACTTAGTCATTCAGTGTTGCCCAAGTATTCAGTGGTGCCTGAGTATACAATGTCGCTTGAGTGTTCAGCATCACCTGAGTGTTCAGCATCGCCCGAGTGACAGTTTATCACCTGAGTAGTCTTTTGGACCCGAGTGATAGTTTGAAGCCAGCTTTGCATTTATTGTTAAATATAATTTTGTTTATTTCAAGCCAACTTACAAATTTATTTGTTGGATAAAGACATATATGAAAGATTGTTTGTTTTATCCAATATGTAGAATATGAAGAGACAAGGAATATGATTATAAGGCATGCGAATGACAGTTTGATTTAAGTACAAAAGTATTTAGGACAACAAAGTCTCATATATCACATTCAAAGGATCTTATTCAGCAATCACAGTTGCACATAGAAGATCATCACTGGTTCATTTTCATAGGTAGATCAAAAAAATCCTTTAACAAGGTGGACCTAATAGTCATTTATTTAAATCTCTTAACAGAGTTGCATTACTTATTATATTGTACAAAATCCTTTAACAAGGTGGACTTGAAAGTCCTTTCTATGCTCCTAACAAGGAAGACCATCAGAAGTGGTCATTGTAAGCTCTAACAAGCTAAATTTATAGTGCAGTACTAAATCTTATGGGTATCATCCCCACCCTAGTTTTACTTTCTTTTGGAAGGTTTATGGGTAACCAAATATTGTGTTATTTACTTTCAACTTATATGCATGCAAACAAATAAGTTAATCTAATTGTGGATTAAAAGATTAAGTTTTATTGGTTCCTGATTCAACCCCCCTCTCAGTCACTGGGCACATCATATAATTCCAACACATTCAAGGTATGATTCACTATCTGAACAAGATTTAAGGAGTATGGATCTTTGGTATTTTTGTCAAAGAGGGAGAAGTATGCAATTGATGAGTATGTAATTGATGACTCAAAAAGGGAGAAATAAGCACAAGGGAGAAGTAAGTACAAATAAGAAGCAAGTGATGGATACAAGTAAAGGAGACTACATGAAAGAGGGAGAATGTAACAAAAGGCAAAGAGGAAGAACAAGCTAAGAGGGAGTAGAGATAGTACAGAGAGATCAGAGTAAACCATCATCAATTGATAGTGTTGCCATCAATGCCAAAGAGGGAGATTGTTAACCAATTGATAGTAATGGTGATGAAGACCGAGTTTTAGAAGAATACAAACAAGTAGAATGATTAGATCAGTTGTTAGTTTGTCATTGATGTCAAGAAATTGATTTCTGGTCTATGTTAAGATGCCATATCAATCGGAGAGGAACTTAATTTGGAAGATAATAAAGATAAAAAAATGATAAGGAACTATTGATATAATTATTTCTTGCTTAACATTTGATGTTGTTAAGTCGGTAAAGTAGAAAGGTCAAGTCGGTAAAGGGAACAACCTAGTTACCGAGTAGTGGAGTGTTTATCGATCGAGCAGAGAAAAGACAGTTACCGAGCGAAGTTAAGAACCGAGAAAGATCAGTCACCGAGCAAGGTTGGTAACCGAGTGAAGTCACATGCCGAGTGAAGATATTCACCAAAGTCACCGAGAAAGGAATCAAGCATGAACAAAGATTGAATACAAGGAGCAGAATGAATTTAATGCAAAGGAATGCAGATCAAGAAGTTGCCAAGCATGAAGATGAAGTCTGTTGCAAGATCTATGATCATGAAAAGTCAAACTCAAAATCTGTGATGTAGATTAAGCAGCAAAATAAAGTTGTGAGTTCCAAGAAAAAGTGCAAGTCACAAGGCACAATTAACCACTTAACTGAGTTGCAAATACATTGAATTAGTTCATTTGAGAAGATTGAATGACTGAGCACAGTTGAGGGAAACCCTAACCTATAGGATTAAAAGGAAAAACAAAGGCCTATATATTGATGAGTCTATATTTTTATACAGAGTTGCTGGCAAAGTGATGAGTTGAAGAGCTACCGAGAAGAGTAGTGAAAGAGTTGGATAACCAGTGAAGAGGAGAGACTGATGAGTTGATGGTTTTTAGGTGCTAGTAACTTTCAGAGAGCAAACAAAGGATCTGATCAATCAAAGTATAGTTGTAGAATAACAGGTCACATTAGTACACTGTTGCTTACTAACATTTGTAACTGAAAATATCTTAATTGAGTAGACCTAACAAGTCTTTTTGTAAACCCTTGAGAAAGGTAACATTCTAGGATAAGTGTTTAAGCCCTCTAACCAGGCCATGCCTAACACGGTGAAGATCTTAATAGGTCTAAGGTAAATCCCCTAACATGATCATATCTAACAAATGTGCATTGTAATCTTGAATAGGATTGGCTCTTAACCGAGGATACTTCAGAAGAGTATTTATTTTTGTGGGTTACAACTCTCACGAAGGTTTTTCCCAAATTGGGTTTCCTTGTTAAATCTTGTGTTACATGTGATTCTTGATAACTGTGAATGTTCTGATTATGTAAAAACATGTTTTACAAGGACCCGAAACCTTTAACTATGAATGTTATTTATTTAAGTTATATGCTTTTATCAAGTTTGTGAAGAGTTTTCAAGTTTCGGTTGCTGCCATTGTTTGACTCACCAAGCTGGATCAGAGGTTTAGATTTAAAGTACTAAGACTCAATTTCCTAATTCACCCCCCCTCTCAGTAAACCATCTTTAGTAGAGTAAACCAATAATCATAATTCTCAAGAGATGAAAAAAATACCTCTATCACTCACCCTCAGCTGTCTAGATAAAAAATGTCTTTGCATACCCTGGGGTAAGTGAAAGAAGTTGAGTCCACTTATGGTGGAACTTTCATACTTAGCCAAATTCGCGAAATCACACTCAACGAAACGGGTTCCCTCTTAGAATGAACGAGGTCTTGTTTAGCTTCGGGATCCTGAGCCTAAAATTTTAGAAATAGGGTCCCATTTCAAAACGAGATCCTATTTAAAAAAACAAAATGAGATCCCGTTTCAAAATGGGGTCCCGTTTTAAAAAATGAAACGAGACCCTGTTTTGAAAAAAAATTAATTTTTAAAGAAAAACTTCCATTGATTCATTTATATGTTATGATTTAAAAAAAAGGTAAACAGGGTAACGTTTACTAAATGAGATCCTATTTCTAAATTTTTTAAATTTCAAGCCCGCTTTTACTATTGGCTTTTGGTTTGGAAAGAGGCTTGGGTAGCCGAACCATAGCCTTGGACCCGGTTTGACCTGCAACTTGAAGGCTTTGCTACTATCCATACAAAATAAGGACTTTAGACATATATTTGAAGACGTTTTCAGAGGAATATTTTGACAAAATAAAAACCCATTATAGATTAGATTCCAAATATGTTATTTGTTTGTAAATTTGATTAATTTTTCAATTTTCATTGAATTTCTACTGAAACAGGTCTACAAACTAAAGATAACATGCTATTTCATTATTTTAATAACTTTTTTATTTGAATGTTTCTCGTAAAATAATTTATATAACATCAAACTAGAGACAATTCTACACACTTTAATTTTTTTTAAAAGTCATGTTTTGGTCAAATTATGCTTGCCGTACATGAGAGATTTTAAAAACAATAATTATGCCTAATAAAAAATTAATAAAAAAAAAAATTCAACAAAATAATACAAAAATTATTGTCATCCATCTTAACTGTGTTACATACCATTTCCCAAAAGGATTAAGAGAAATAGTTTCATTTAGGTCAAATTTTGTTTGTCGTACATGGACATAGTATGGTCCTGAAACATGGACTTTTAAAATGTGGGTTTTAGTAATGCATATTGAAAATTAAATTTTTATCATCTGGGTATTAAAATAAATTACATATTTTGAAAGTAGACTTCAAGTACTACAACTTCTAGTACTAGATTTTTTAAAGATTCAATCTCTAAGTGATTCACATATTCATCTGAAATACGATGAATTTGAAAAAATAGGAAAAATAGTTCCACTTTTTGGCCAAAAAGTGGACTCAACTTCTTGTTGGCACCCCCTGGCTCCCCTATACATTCTTTGTCTCACTAATCGCACTATGGTAGGCAACTGTATCCACAAAAATCAACTCATGACCACTCTCTGATGACATGTAACTGATTGAATGTTTGAAGATGTTAAGTTGACGATCATGTAAGGCATTAAATCAGTTAATGTATTATATTGTCATTGATGTCAACTTGATATAATATGTATGGTCATGGACATACTACCAAAAACTTCAAAGAACCGATGAATCAAGGCTATGCTATCAGTAATGCATAAAAGTCAAGTCTTCACAAAGTGACTCTATACACCGACGAAGTGCACACTGACGAAAAGAGTAAAAGAGCAAAGTCACAGTGTTACCCGATGAGCAAAGTCACAAGTGTTGCCTGACGAACAAAAAACAGTGTAACCTGACATAAAGAATTACAGTGTTGCCCAATGAAAAAGACAAGGACAAATATGCCGATGACAACTAAAGCCACACAGATGGAATAGTCAGTTATCACCAATGACTAACTGAAGTGTTTATCAACAGAACAGAGAGTTCATAAATGAAAAAAATGCTTAGCTGTCAAGAAGCTAAAGATAGACTTAACTGATACTTATCATTGTTTTAATCATCCAGATAAAGCCGAAGATAAGTAATTGATTTAAAGCTGATTTGTCTAGTTGGCAAGAAGATCTCTTTGAGATAAAACTAGAGTTTTGCTTTAAATCTAATTGGAAAGAATAGTGGATCACGCCAAGAATCAAGAAAGCCAAGAAAAGGAGAAACCATGTCTATAAAGATACAAAACCAATTCATTACAAATTGTGGGGTGAACAAGAGAAGAGGAGAGATGCTAAAGAGATTCTGAAGAAGAAGAAAGTCTTTGTTCAAACCTGATCAACAAGCTAAGGAAAGAGCTAGATTCTGCAGACACTGACGAATATTGAGACAACATCACCTAGAAGAATAGTGTGGAGCAAAGGTATAGAATTGATTATATTGATCGGAGAGGTAATGTACTTACAATAGATCTGAAAATTTTCCATTCAAGTTGTATGTGTGAACAAATAATTTAGTGTTTCATTTTAACCATTGAAGCATCAATTCTCTTAACCGAGCAGGACTTAAAAGTCTTTTACAATTGAGATACATCCCAAGGAGTATCAAAAAGTTTGATCATAGAAAGTAACATTGGATATGCTTGATACCTATTGACAGGCCAAGTGAGTGTTTGATCAAGGATGGCAGCATTAGATGCCAGATACTAAGTGACAAAATATCTTTTAAATCCTCTAACAAGGTCACACCTAATAGTGTGTTTGTAACCTTAACATGGTTTTCATGTTAAAAATCCATGTGTTATGTGTTTATGTTTCATTACTTTACTCTTTACATTTTACATATGCAATTATGGATTGATTGGTATACTCTACATATTTACTGTGTTTCGGTAAATAGTTGACTGCTTATCGGTAAACATACAGAAGAAGGTTTTACAAAGCAATCCGACAAGTAGTAAATTGATATAAGTATTCCAAGGCATTCATCTTGTAGGACTGAATATAACTAGAGTCATAATTTGTAGTTATAAGTTTTAAGGGTTGATTTAAGGATTAATTTTTGAGGCCACTCATTCACCTCCCCTCTCAGTTATTACTAACAATTGGTATCAGAGCTTGTGTGCTTAGAAAGGAAGGTTTCAAAACCTAAGCTAATAATCACAAGATGAATAGACGAGATGTGCCCAAGTTGAACAAAGACAATTTTTCTTCATGGCAAAGCAGAATAAGACTCCACTTATTAGGTATTGGAAATGATGTTACTCAATACTTAGATACTGAATATGTGTTTCCCATAGGAGCACCCATAGTTGAACAAATGAGAGAGAAGCATGAGCACAACTACATGATGATAGAGCTTGCTTCCTCACTCTCCGATGCTGAATTTGAAGATGTCAAAACTTGCAAGACTACAAAGCAGATGTGGGAAAAATTGATGCTTGTACATGGTGGTGAAAAGAATGTTTTGAGAGCCAAGAAAAAAAGCCTTAGAGGAAAATTTGATGATCTCAAAATGAAAGAAGGTGAAAAAATCACATAGTACATCACAAGAATCAAAGAGGTAGTCAATGCTATCCGAGGAGTTGGAGGTGTACTAGAAGAAGATACAGTGGTAATTAAAATTATAAGAACCTTACTGCCTACTTATGCTATTAGAGTATCTTCCATTCAAGAAATGAGAGCAGTAGAAAATATCAATGTTACTCTAGATAGTTTGATTGGAAGACTGATCTCATTTGAGATGAATAACTTTGATAATAGTGTCTTACCAAACATAGAGTCTGCATTCAAAACTTCTTTGAGAATTTGTAAATCAAGTCATAAACACACTATGAGAAAAGATAGTGATAGTGAAAGTGAAGAAGAAGATCTTGATGAAATTGAAGCACTTATGGCTAGAAGAATGTAGAGAGGCAAAGGTAAATACAAAGGTAAATTACCACTTGTTTGTTTTAATTGTAAAGAGATTTGACACTTTGCTGCAAGATGTCCTAACATAAGAAAAGATGACAAAAGTAATGACAGATCATTTGAAAAGAAGTCCGACAGAGGTGATTACAGAAGCTACCGACAATAAGAAAGAAGAGATACCCGAGACTACAAGGACAAAGGAAAGAAGACCAGTTACCTAGATAAATGCAAAGATGATGATACTGACACCAAATCTGATGAAGACATTGAGATGGTGTTTGTAGCAGCTAAAGATGATTCAGATGATGATGAAGAAAGGTATGTAGAAACTGCACTCATATCTAAAGTTAGTAAAAATCATGTCTGAATCATAGATAGTGGCTGCACTCACCATATGACCGGTGACAAACAAAAGTTTGAGACTTTTGAATACTATAATGGTGGTTCAGTAAGAATGGGTAATGATACACCTTGTCCAGTTGAAGGTAGAGGAACAACAATGTTAAATAACTAGATAAAATGTGAAAATGCTTATTGGGTAAATGGATTGAATTATAATCTATTGAGTGTTTCTCAGTTGAATAATTCACGTCACAGAGTAGCATTTGAAAATAAGAAGGCAAAGATCTTCAATAAATCAGGAAATCTAATTGGTACTAGTGAGAAAACAAAAGGTAACTTATTCTATCTGAATGATACTGACACCACTTGCTTAATGGATAGAAATGAAGACATATGGTTGTGGCACAAAATATTGTGTCATGTGAACTTTGAAAACATGATAAAGATTGGCAGTTGGATTTTGTTGAATTGTTTGTTCTGATTAAGTAAAAACAAGATTTGAAAGGTCTCGAAACCATGTACATTAGCAGCAAAAGATAGGTCAAAGAAAGACCAAAAAACAACTATGGAGCCTCACCAAACAAGCCAAAGGAACTAACCATAGTTCCAACCAAAAATAAAAAGGCCCAACCAGCCACAAACAAGGCAATCAAGATTTACATTTTTGCCCATCTTTATGTGAACATAATTTCATATCAAATGAAGGAGTGGAAGACTTAAATTTTTTTCCCTTAACTGTTGTCCATCTGTCCTCCACAACAGTTAAGGGAAAAAAAGTTAAGTCTTCCACTCCTTCATTTGATATGAACTTATGTTCACATAAAGATGGGAAAAAATGTAAATCTTGATTGCCTTATTTGTGGTTGGTTGGGCCTTTTTCTTTTTGGTTGGAACTATGGTTAGTTCCTTTAACTTGTTTGGTGGGGCTCCACAGTTGTTTTTTGGTCTTTCTTTGACCTATCTTTTTCTGCTAATGTACAAGGTTTTAGGACCTTTCAAATCCTATTTTTACTTAATCAGAACAAACAATTCAACAAAATCCAAATGCAGCAACAACCTTGTAATTTTTGCCCATCTTTATGTGAATGTAAGTTCATATCAAATGAAGGAGTGGAAGACTTAAATTTTTTTCCCTTAACTGTTGTCCATCCATCCTCCACAATATTTAAGGGAAAAAAAGTTAAGTCTTCCACTCCTTCATTTGATATGAACTTACGTTCACATAAAGATGGGAAAAAATGTAAATCCTGATTGTCTTGTTTGTGGTTGGTTGGGACTTTTTCTTTTTGGTTGGAACTATGGTTAGTTCCTTTGGCTTGTTTGGTGGGGCTCCATAGTTGTTTTTTGGTCTTTCTTTGACCTATCTTTTGCTACAACAACATCTTATTTTTATTTTGTTTGAAACATTTGGCAGTTGGATTTTGTTGAATTGTTTGTTCTGATTAAGTAAAAAAAAGATTTGAAAGGTCCCGAAACCTTGTACATTAGCAACAAAAGATAGGTCAAAGAAAGACCAAAAAACAACTGTGGAGCCCCACCAAACAAGCCAAAGAAACTAATCATAGTTCCAACCAAAAATAAAAAGGCCCAACCAGCCACAAACAAGGCAATCAAGATTTACATTTTTACCCATCTTTATGTGAACGTAAGTTCATATCAAATGAAGGAGTGGAAGATTTTGTTTGAAACATTTGGCAGTTGGATTTTGTTGAATTATTTGTTCTGATTAAGTAAAAATAGGATTTGAAAGGTTTCAAAACCTTGTACATTAGCAGCAAAAGATAGGTCAAAGAAAGACCAAAAAATAACTGTGGAGCCCCACCAAACAAGCTAAAGGAACTAACCATAGTTCCAACCAAAAAGAAAAAGGCCCAACTAGCCACAAAAAAGGCAATCAAGATTTACATTTTTGCCCATCTTTATGTGAATGTAAGTTCATATCAAATGAAGGAGTGGAAGACTTAACTCTTTTTCCCTTAACTGTTGTCCATCTGTCCTCCACAACAGTTAAGGGAAAAAAAGTTAAGTCTTCCACTCCTTCATTTGATATGAACTTACATTCACATAAAGATGGGCAAAAATGTAAATCTTGATTTCCTTGTTTGTGGCTGGTTGGGCCTTTTTCTTTTTGGTTGGAACTATGGTTAGTTCCTTTGGCTTGTTTGGTGGGGCTCCATAATTGTTTTTTGGTCTTTCTTTGACCTATCTTTTGCTGCTAATATACAAGGTTTCAGGACCTTTCAAATCCTATTTTTACTTAATCAGAATAAACAATTCAACAAAATCCAACTGCCAAATGTGTCTTAAGATTAGAATGTACAACATGGTGAGCAAGAGCGGAGCATAGGAGCTTGGAAAGCGGGAGGTGCCAAATTCAATTTTGAATTTGGGCGGGACTGGTTTGAAGGAGGCAGGATCCTCTGAGCACAGTAAGCCAGACAATGGTAAGGACAACGAGAACCAAGGGAAGGATTTTGATGCTGGTTTGGCACTTGGGGACCTAGGTGGGGGACCCATGACTGACGAAAGACAGGAGCCTTCCAGAAAATGGGCGTCCCTTTTTGGAGTCAAACTCTCACGTAAATCTTGTTTACCATCGGTTAAGAACATTTCAAGACCTTCTCAAGGTAGCTTTGCAATAGACATTCTAGACCAGATTATTGATCATTCTATAGCAAGAATGAATAACTCCCTGGTTGGAAGATTTTTAGGGGTTAGACCAAATATTGAAGTGGTAAGGGCCTTCGTATCCCAAAAATGGGGTTTGCAAGGGCAAGTTTATGTGGTAGCTATGGAAAAGGGATGTATGTCTTTTTTTTCTCTTGTGAGGAGGATAGAATGAATATCCTATGCAACGGGCCTTGGATGATTGGGAAAAACACTCTTATTCTCCAGAAATGGCATCCCAATCTAGTCTTCAAGGAGGAAGCTATCAGTCAGGTCCCTGTATGGATCAAGCTCCATGGTTTACCTCTTGAATACTGGTTGGAGGATATATTTGCAGTGATAGCTAACTCATTTGGAGAACTTCTCTCTATAGATAATGTTACTGCTTCTAGGAGAAGACTTACCTACGCAAGGATCTGTGTCAGCAAAACACAAGATACTGATATGCCAAAGAAAATAAATTTAAACTCTAAACTGGGGTCATGGGAGAAAGCTATTGAATATGAAACCATCCCTTTTGTGTGTTTTCACTGCAAGAAAGCTGGACATTGGGCAAAGAAGTGCTCGACAAAAGTTATCCAAAAAAATACTAAGAAATGGGTTCCTGTAGGGAGGATTATCAAAGCTGGAAGAGAGATAGCAAGGGAAGGCCAGTATAAAGAGAAAAAGGGACAAGATAGTAAATCTAACACTATTAATAATGCTTTACTGGGAAATAGAGTGATATCCAAACCTATTGCAGTTACTCTTACAAATAATGAGGGTCCTGAGAGAGGTGCAAACGTGGGACAAAATCAAGATAAAGATGAAGCCCAAGTGGAAGAAGGGGAGATTAAAAAAATAGTAAAAGTGGACATAGAAGATGAAGTAACAAGAGATTCTAATGGGGAGAATGAGGATAATCAATAGGAAGGGAGCCTACAGTCCAAAATTCAAGAAGTGGTTGAAAAAACTAAAGAGTAGAAAAAACAAGATACGGTGTTGAGTCAAGAAACCCCTAACCAATCAGAAATGACTCCTAAGGGGGGAAGAAATTATGATACTGAAATACCTAACTAGGGGGACCTTATAAAGATAAGCCAAATCCTTGTGGGGTAACATAGTGATATGGAAGATGAGAAAGAGATTCAAAGAGAGAAAAAAAAAGGAAAGAAGGACAAAGAGATACCAAGTAGAAAGGTAACAACAAGAAGTAGAAGAAATGGAGATGTGGGAGCTATTTTATCTTTTCCAGGGAGACTGTCAAACCAGAAGATGAGAGCTAAGGAGGCCAAGAAGAACATAGCAGATGGAAGCCAACGGATTCTGGAGGTAGGATCCTTTGTTAAGTTATGAAGATTATTTCTTGGAATATTAGGGGAATGAGTAATCCCCATAAACAGGACATTGTTAGGAATATGATTAGGGATAATAGACTAGATATTTTTTTGATTCAAGAGACTAAAATGCTCAAGGATAAAGTTGAAAAGCTTAGATTTTTCAAGAATGGGGTTACTTGTGGGGGTGACTTAAATGGTGCCTCTGGGGGCATTGCTACTATTTGGAATAAAGACATAATAAAAGGTGATGTCATATATCAAGGTGATAATGTGGCTTGTATCAGGTTTAGGAATTTGAAGGATAATACCTCTTGGGTTTTGACTAATATTTATGCTCCCAATACTAAAAAAGGTAGAGAAGTCTTTTGGAATCAGCTGTCTTCTTTGAGAAATTCCTTTAATAATGAAGAATGGATTGTTATGGGAGACTTCAATACCCCCTTAAGAGAAAAGGAAAAAATTGGAGGAAGCCACTCTAACCTAGACAGTAGGATGGATCTTATGATTTTTGTTGACTGTCATTTTATTCATGATATTGAGTTACAGGGAACTGACTATTCCTGGACTAATAAAAGAACTTGCAAATACCTTATTCAAGTTAGGCTGGATAGGGCTCTCATTACAAATGAATGGTTCACTCATTATTACTATTCTTTATCGGCTCATATAAGGGTGGGATCAGATCATAATCCCATAACCTTTTTGGCAGACCCAATTAATAAGAAAAGAAACTTTCCATTTAGATTTGAGAAAATGTGGACTCTGCATCCACAACTTGAACAAAGGATTGATGAATGGTGGAAGATAAATATTAAGGGTACTTCTATGTTCATCTTGGCTACAAAACTTAAAAATGTCAAAGATAATATCAAAGCTTGGAACAAAGAGACTTTTGGCAACATATTCACCACTAAGGCTAGTGTCAGTTTAGAGGTTAAGGAAATCCAGGACAACATCCAAAAGGATGGTTATGCTTATATTTAAAGAGAACAAGAGAATGGGAAGCTGGTCGAGATGCATGACATTATTGCAAAAGAAGAAACTTTTTGGAGACAGAGATCCAGAAAGATTTTATTGAAGGAGGGAGATAGAAATACTAAATATTTCTTTATGAATACTCTAAAACATAGAATGGAAAACAAGATCTCTAAGCTCAACATTAGTGGAACTATTTCTAATGATGAGGAGGCTATTAGATTGGAGGAAAAGAATTTTTTTCAAAAAATGTTGCAAAAGGACAGAGAGTTGGACAATGATGAACAAAGGGAGTTTCTTAAGTGCATACCAAACATTCTTAATGAAAATTAGAATGCCGAGGTCAATGATATACCTTCCAACTCTAAGATTAGAAAGGCTGTCTTCTCCTTTGAGGAAGAAAAATCCCTTGGGCCGGATGGTTTTCCTATGTCCTTTTTCCAATCCTTATAGAATATTATTGAAAAGGAGGTGACCAATGCGGTAAAAGAGAGTTTTGGAACTAGAAAACTTCTGAAGGAGTTGAATGGTACCTTTATAGCCCTTATCCCTAAGAAACATGGAGCTGATAAGATGGATCATTTTAGACCTATCAGTCTATGCAACTCTGTTTACAAAATTATTTCTAAGGTTCTGACTACTAGGATTTTGGTGATTCTCCCTTCTTTGATCTCTTGGCAACAAAATGGTTTTGTTCCTGGGAGACAAATCATGGACTCTATCATTACTATTCATGAAAATGTTCATTCTCTTGTGATGTATAGGAAGGAGGGTTTTCTTCTGAAACTGGATATGTCTAAAGCTTATGACAGAGTGGACTAGGAGTTTCTTGTGCAAGTCCTGAAGGCTTTTGGATTTAACAAAAAATGTACTGATCTCATTTTCCAGCTTATTTCTTCTACTACCTTTTCGGTTTTGGTCAATGGGTCTCCTACTTCGTTCTTTAAATCTTCTAGGGGGTTAAGGCAGGGGGATCACCTGTCCCCTGTCCTCTTCATCCTTATGGTTGAATGCCTGGGAAGGTATATGGAGAATCAAGCGAGGAAAGGAGACATTAAAGGGTTAAACCCATCTTCAGATAACCAAGTTTTCTCTCATCAATAATTTTTTGATGACTTGGTTATTATGGGAGAAGCCTCGGTTAAAAATGCTAGCAATATTAAGAAAGCTCTAACTAATTATGGGACATCATTTGGCCAAATTATAAATTGGGGAAAGAGTTCAATGTTTCTCTTCAATGTCCCTGAAATAAGAAAGATGAGAATTATAAGGATTTTAGGTTGTGATATGGGGACTATGCCTGGAACCTATCTTGGCCTCCCTCTCTATTTGGAACCTCCTGATACTTTCTAGAGCTCCTTAATGGACAAATTTCATAGTAAACTTGCTGGATGGAAAGGGATGCTGCTAAGTCAACTGGGTAAAATCCAGATTCTTAGAGCTACCCTCCAAGGCCTCCCTCTTTATGCTTTGAACATTTTTAAAATCCCCAAAAAGTTTGGTGAAGCTATTGAAAAAATTCAAAAATAGTTTCTATGGACAGGGATGGAAAAAAAAGGATAGCGCTTATAGCCTGGGACAAAGTTTGTCATCTGATTAAAAAAGGTGGCTTAGGGCTAAGAAGAATTAAGAACTTGAATGAGAACCTCCTTACTTAATTAATATGGAGATATGGAGATATTATAACTCAAAAGGAGAATGGACCTTAATATGGGATAATAAGTATAATAAGGATCGACCTAATGTTGATGCCTTTCTGAATGAGGACAGGGAGGGGGTTGGTTCTTTCATATGGAAAAATGTTATGAAAAACAAATACAAAATAAAGAAAGGAATTAAATGGAAAGTGGGAAATGGGAGCAAGGTTCTTTTTTGGGAAGATGAGTGGCTTCTTCATTCTCCCCTCAAGGAGTGCCCTGAATGGGGTATCTTTGAGAATCAATGCAATCTCATTTTTGGAAGGAAAGTGGAAGACTATTGGGAAAGGGATCACTGGAAAGACTTATCTGTCATTGATATTAGGTTGGGACATCTTAACAAAATTCTCAACTCAATTAATCTGATTGAGGAAGAGGATAGGATTATATGGAAACATAGTACTGATGGTAACTTAACTGTCTCATCTCTGTACCATTTGGAGTTTGAGGACCTTATTGAGCTTTTTTGGGTGAAAGTCTGGGATAAAAACCTCATTCCTAAAATTAATGTGTTTTTCTGGATAATGATGCAAAACAAAATTCTGACTACTGACAATCTTAGAAAAAAGAGGTATGACTATTGTTAACAGGTGCTACCTATGCAAGCAAGAGGAGGAAAGTGTGGAACATATCTTCATCCACTGTCCCTTTGTTAGAAAGATTTGAGATTTTTTTTTCCAGATCCTTAATATTGAGTGGCTTTTTCCTGCTAATTTGGAGAGTCTTTTTAAATCTTGGATCTATCCTTCAAAGAATGACACTGTTGTTAAGGTCTGGAATTTTGTCTTTCCTCAAGTTTGCAGGGGGGTCTAGAGAGAAAGAAATGATAGAGTGTTCAGGGATAAAATGACAAGTGAGAAGGATGCTTTCTTTAAGATTAAGAGAGCCATAAAAGAGAATCTTATGATACAAGATAGAGTGTTGGAGCCTCTACAGGAGAATGATATTACCTTGTTCAAAAATTGGAAAATCAAAGGCAATTCCAAAAAAAAGGATAACAAAGAAAAAAGAGAGGATGCTAGATGGGATTGTCCCCCTAAAGGATGAAATAAAATCAATTTTGATGGTGCCTCTAAGGGAAATCTGGGAGTGGCAGGGTGTGGCATTATCATCAGAGATGAAAATTGTGTCTGTAGAGGTATAAAAGCCATTCCCATTGGTATTCAAATGAATCATCTTCCAGAAGCTTGTGCGGCTCTTCAAGGTCTAATTTTAGAAAAAGAGAAAGGTAGAACTAAAGTTTGGTTAGAGGGGGATTCTCTCAACATAGTCAAATGTTTAAATAATGACACTCCCACTTCATGGACTATTTACAATATCATTCAAAAAGCCAAAGACATTATTCGCTCTTTTGAAAAATGTGTTATTACACATAATTTTTGGGACAAATGGCGTTGCTGACTGGGAGGCTAATATAGCTTGTAAGAGTGATGAGGTGGCACAGTGGAATGATGGAAATGACGTGCCTTTTCAAGTGAAATTATTGCTTGAGAGTGATCGGTTGAGGAGTCGTCAGCAAAATAATTATAAATGGTAAGTTTTTTTAAAATCATTAATACAGAGGTGATGTGTCTTTATTGCCTTCGGAGGTGTAAGTACCCTATTATGATTGCGAGATGGATTTGGCAGGCTTTCTGGGTCTTTTTGGTTTTGCGTAAAACTCATTCTGGCATTATCAACAGTCACAACAGAAAAATTTGCTATAACTAGAGGAAGAAAATGGGCGAAAATAAGAAAAGGGTTGAGCTTGTTAACTGCAACAACTGGAATAAAAAGCACAGAGTATGGAAGATTGTGAAAGAGGGTGGGCTGGCTGTTATTTTGGAACAGCTCCATGGCCGGAATCCTTCTATCACCAGGATATTCACGAAAACCTGGAAAGAGGGCAAGGTCTTCTTTGGTGATCAGTATATGGAGGTTACGGAGGAGGTCATTGCCGAAGCTACGGGCATGGGAATGGATGGTATTAAGTTTTATCGAGATAGACTAATCTTGGATAAAGCCTGAGATACTTTCCTGGATAATGAGAAGGAAAAGACTAGACTGGTCAAGATTGATGCTTCCTACCACAATCCGAAGAGAATTTCCAGACCTTGGAGGTATGTCCTTTTTGTGATCATCAGTTCTGTTACTCTTGATGGTAGGTTCACGAGGGTGTATGGACACCATTTCATGTTATTAAACCATTTTAGGCACAAGGTTAAAGTTAGTTTACCATACTATCTTCTTAGCTCGTTAGATGCTACCATTACTAGTTTACAGAAAGATCTGAAGGGGGATCATGCATCCCACCAAGGGCTTATGCTGCTCATATATGAGGTGCTGAAAACTAAGAAAGTGGAAAGGCCTTTGGGGAAGAAGATGTTGAAGGATGAAGAAGAGACAGAAGGGGACAAAGATGACAGCATGTACGAGGAAGAAACTGAAAGCGAAGAGGAGTCCAAAGGGTTTAAAACCCCTAAATCTAATATAAAGGGTGCTTCAGTAAGGAAAAATCAGAAGAAGCCCTATTCTGAAGGTTCAAAAATGAAGAAGGATAGTGATGAGGATATTGGGGAGGGAAGCAGAAAGAAAAAGGGTAAAAAGATAACAAAGAAGAAGACTCAGAATGATGAGTCAGAAATGTTGGTTGTTTTGCCTATTTTGAAATTTGCCCTGAAAATTTTGAGAATGCCTACCTTTCCTGTACCCTTAAAGTTGAGTTCATAGTTGAAAATGGTAATATCCTGCTACAAATAAGTCTGTTGACCTCAAAATCCTTTTGAAAGACCAAAAACCCTAAGCCTTTGGGTCATTTTCATTTGAAATATGAAAAAAGCCCTAGTTTCCAAGTTGAAGTTATGTTATAATGTTACCTTTTTTGAGTTTAAGTTATGAAATAAATCATGTGCTTTTTAGACAAGTTGCTAAGTCTCTGAGTGTTGAAAGAATATTCCATTTGGTTTAGAGACTCAGCGGAACGCTCTTGTCGCGTTGTCTCTGAGAGAAAAGGAATATGCCACTTTGGTTAAGAGATTGACTGGCAACCGTTTATCAGATGAAAGATCTAAGGGTGGTCAGAGAGTCTCACAATAAGCCTTACAGTTAGTAAATTATTTGGCGACTTTGATATACTATGGTCGCAGTGTCTCCAGATCAAATCAGAGTTAAGCGGTGAGTTTTAAAGATTACATTATCGTTGTGTCTTAGGATAAAAAGTGAGTTAAGGTAAAGGTTTTAGAGACTTAGTGGAGCCGTTGGATGATGACATATGAGAAATCAACGGTAGTCATCAAGTCTCTAGGTGAAAAGGGTAAAGGTAATTTCTTTTAGCGACTTAGAGACAGAAGGAAATAAATGTAACATTGAACTATATTCGCCAAGTCTCCAGTATAAAATAGTTAAGTGATAATTATTTAGCGATTAAGAGACATCAGCTTAAGTCATGAAGTCTCATAAATGATTAATATGATTAAGAGACTTAGAAATAAGCATCCAATTACAAGGAAATCTACGGTGGACGGGATGCTGCATGATAAACTCAGAGTTAGGATTTTCTTTTAGCGACTTGGATTTCTTCAGTTGCGTGATCGCCAGAAGCTGACTAAGGATAAACTAAAGTAAAGGAACACATGTTATCACCAGGTCTCTGAAAGAATTCAGAGTTAAAAGAAATGTTAAGCGACATAGAGATAAAGTACAGTCACTAGGTTGCCAAATAAGGAAAATGATGAATACAGTGAGGAAAAGTTAAAATTGATGCTGACATGTTACAGTTAAAAAGTCACCGACCAATAGGAGGGCAGAATAGTAATGACAAGGTGGAAAAGTTGATGAAAAGAGCCATTCGCATCATTATTTTTAACCCTTGATTGATTTTAATAAGAATTTTCATGAATTTTCCATTCATACGAAGTAGATTGCTTGTCATGATCAAGGGCTACGGCTAGAATTTATATTAAGGGCACAGTATGTGAAATTGAAGGCAAAAATGATAGATTTTCCAATGATGAGCTGCGTACTTTGAGAATTTTTCATAAATAAACAGTATCATGTTCATTATCACTTACCTTGCATTTAGATTTTCAGAAGTGGAGAATTGGTTAAGTTTGCTGTGTCTGAAAAAGTGAGAATTGTTGCCTTTTTGAAGAGTGAATCGAGCTAAGTTTTTATAAAATTCAAAATAATTGGTGTGATTTTCAGTGCTCTCAAATTATTTCAATACATCTTAGTTTAGAGTAAGGGTTTCCTGTGATAGATTTGTTTCAATATTGGTGCCAAAAATTGAGAACAAAATAGAACAAAACAAGATGAGTCAAGCATTGAGTATGGCTTCGACAAGTGGGAAAAATGATGATATAGATGATGATGCCAATGGAAAGAGGAACTATTTAGATGAGTTCCTGAATTTATTGCCAGGTTCTACATAGAATAAGAGGGAAAATGCTGATATCCTGGTTGATGAGTTGGTCAACATCAGAGATGCAAAGACACCAGGAACATCAGGTTATTCTCTCTTCAATTACTTTTATAAAATTTTTTATGGAGCTGTGCCTATTTCGAATCCTTGGACATGTGGAATGGCTAGGTTATTAGTTCCTGATGTGTTTGTCGATATTAATTTTATTTTAGCCCTAGAAAATAGTTATGATGAGTTTAGTAAAACAATTAAGAAAAGAGATGGGATTGTGTTACTTGCTTTGAATAGAAATTCATTTATGCAAGCATTTAACCTTTATTATCAAACGTCAATTGAAATCATCTCAAAAAACAAGAGGAGAGATATGGAAGACAGTCTAGGGTTGTCAGAAATATGATAAAGAAGCACATGCCAAAGGAGACAAGGAATTATATTACCCCTATAGCAGGTTTGGCTCCTTATTTTTATAAGGATTTGAACCACTACATGAAATATATTTCCTATGCATTGTGTAGAGTGCTAGGGAAGGATGGAGGTGCATAGAGGATAAATGCAGGTATTTTGATGATGGTTTTAGATATACAGGATGTGTATACGAGAACTAGTTATGATTATATCCAGTATATTATTGATAGGATGCATGAGTGTTTTATTGCTATCAAGAGGAGTGAACAGGACCAGGTTGCCTGCATAAGTATTGCAGCTTTTGAGGCCATGTGAGTATGTTGATAAGTGGCTTGGTGATCACAATTGGGGAGATTTCTATTTGGGAAACAAATTTACAATGATAAGAGTATATGGATGTTCACATCCTCCTCACATTCTCCCATATCATGTTCCAACTAGGATAGCTGCAATGGAATTTATCTGGCAGCTTATGTTGACAGATTAGGAACACTTGGCACCACATAGAAAGGGGACATTTACCCCCAGACAGTTCAAAGTGTATCAGTTTCTAATTGGAAAAAAGGTTATAGATCCAATAAATAATTGGATGAGTCACTACAAGATGAG
This sequence comes from Thuja plicata, assembly GCA_018584345.1. Lineage (NCBI taxonomy): Eukaryota > Viridiplantae > Streptophyta > Pinopsida > Cupressales > Cupressaceae > Thuja > Thuja plicata. The sequence goes on along the minus strand of MU227613.1, from coordinate 317,663 downwards.
TGTGGCCTTGTGTAGATACAATAATATTGAAGGATTCATTGAGGGAGCCAAGAAGCTTCTAACCCCTACCATACCATATAATTATGTACATGAAGAGGGAATGGAGGAGGATGCCATAAGAAATATTTTGGAGGAAGAAGAAGTGGTGAGAAGAGCAGATAAGATGCAAGAACTTATGGACTTGGAAAGGTAGGTCAGGAGAAAAGGGATGAGTTTTGGAGGGTTCTACCCTAATTTGCCTTATCTCAAGAGGTTATATGCAATGATTGAAAATCACACACTCTTGTGTAATCAGCTAGAAGAAGCACTAGTGGTACTTGAAAAAGGCCATAGGGAAAATTCAAAGTTAGCATATGACGATGATAGTGATCAAGGCTGTCCTTCTCCTAGAGCTCACCCAGAACACCGAGCTATACCATTACAGATTGTAGCAGAAGGATAGGAGTATATTTTTGACCTAACAAAGGTCCCAGAGCATGATACTACTGATGAGCCTAATTTCAAAAGGCAAAAGCTTGATATTGGTGAAGCTTCACATGCTTTGACCTATGTGAGAAAGGAAAAGAAAAAGGATAGAGTAAGTTCCCTTATTCCTGGTAATAGACCTTATAATCACCAATTGAGGAAAGAGATTAGAAAAGGAAAGAAACTACAACAAGAGGTTGAAGAATAAATTGAATTACCTCTCCTAACTGGTGTTAATGAAAGAATTATCCATCAGCAAAAGTTCCTTGATGATGACTATTTCATCAAAACTCAGGAGTTCAAAGATTTCCTTAGGTGGAATAAAAAGAGACAAGTGAGTGAACAACTGAGATTGGAGGGAGGAGAACCAGTCACTAATGAGGCCCTCCTAGCCATACAAAACTATGATCCCGAGTCTGAAGAAATGACTCCTGAGGAGGCTAGGAAGTTGGTCAAAGAAAGTGGTGTGTTACTTGCTGAGGGTTGGGATCTAGCATCAACCTTCATAATAGATCAAATCAGTAGGCAGCTAGACTTGAAATTGACATCTGAAGTACAAGTTGGAAAAATGATTAAAGGATTTGGGTATGATCCAAAATATCAAGCAGTTGCAATGTGGAGCCTAGCTCCTAAAGATCAGAAACCAGCTCTGCTAAGAATTCAAGAGAGCATGGTAGGAAATCAGATGATATGGTCAGTACATAACACAAATGACTTGGAGATTTCTCAGATCTTAACTCATTGGGCACATCTGAATGAGGATAAAACAAATCATTTATCCCATAAATGTGATATTTTGAAAAGTGAGGCTAGTGCCATGGCCAAGGATAGGGAGATGTGCTACATTAAGATACATTCTTTAGAAAATTCAGTTGAGGATTTGACTAGAAAATTATTAGAAAAGCCTGAAGTTATCCCTGCTACACCCAAAGAAAGTGTAAATGCAGAAATCCAGACAAAGGAAATAGGGAGCAATGGAGAATCAGGGGAAAATATATGTGAGTTTAATGAAAGGATCTATGGACAATTAATAAATATTTTACATCACAGGATAGATATCCTGAAGGATAAAACTGACTTGGTACTAGCTGCATATAATAAATTACCTATTTTACATGCTGAGGCAACTAGTTACCTTAATATTTTGAATCCTTATTTTTCAACTTGGTCGAATAGGACACAAATTTTTGAAAGATTGGCCTCTTTACAGCCACATAGGTAGGATTTGCCAGAGATAGTGACCGAGGTTGGTGAAGTGATAGCCAAAATAAATGTGACTTTACCTTTTTTCAAAGGTAAGTTAAATCAGATTGAGGCAAGATTGAGCTTATTTGGAGCATATTTCAATAGATTCATTCCTCCAATCAAGGGAGAAGATAATCAGATCAAGGCTTGGGCGGTTTGGAAGGAAGATTTTGACAGCAAGTTGCCTAGTAAAGAGGCATTTATTGCAAATGGAGATTTAGATATGGAATGCTACAATAAAATCCTCGATGAAGCATTCAAGGCTGAGACTGACATGAATAAATTTATGACAGATGTTAAAGGAATTACTGATGCCAGGAGGGATAGGAAGAAAGCACAATTGCAAGATATTCAAAGTTTTAGTTGGTCTGCAGAGAGTGATGTCGCAACATGGGATATAATGACAAAGCCTAAGAAGAAGAAGCCTACCACAATTGACCTTGACATAATTGATGAGGAATAAAGGAATGTCAGAGAACCTTGTACAGATTTCTTGGAAGAAAAGCAGGTTAGTCATCACCAAAATCAAATCAGAGACTATCTTCAGTATACACAACCAAAGATGTCAAAGATCAAATGAAGACAAAAGAGAAAATTGGATTTTATCCTCTGTTTTGTCTTTCCACCACTTGGTTTATCTTGTCTTTTGTTTTATCTATATTTAGGGTTAGGTATCTAAACCCATCCGAAGCTTGTTGCATCTTTTCCTTAAGGATTCCAAGATGGTTTAGATATATATTTAGGTCAATTTTGTAACTTAAGAGGTGGTGAAATATAATTGTAAGCCAGACTACAGATTTGTGTCTGAGTTTTTTGAGCTTTTGGTCTTTATATGTATAAATCAGGAATATAAATAAAATACAGTGCAACTTCTTTTCTATATTGTTGTTGTCTCTTTACTTATTGTGTATGCTCTTTTATATTTAATCTATAAGGCATTTTAAGCATATTGGTTACAAGGTAGCTATCTTATTGCTTACAAGTTTCTTTCAAGGGAAGAACTAAGTTTTGTGAGTAGTTTCAGGGAGCATAATAATATCTAAGGATTTGATACAGTAATGTCAAAGTGATAGGGTAATTTGTAAGGCATCTTACTTGAGTTGCATATAGGTTGTAAGGAAATCGATAGTATCTTTATTTACTTTTCTATGGATTTTCATCTTTGACTCTGTAGCCCAAGGATAGGCATTGGTCTATAATCTGTCGAGTGGATTATCATCATCCAAGTAATTCAAAATATACAAATCTCTTACATTTACAGTCAGACACATATAAGTTTAAGTAATTGTATCAAGATATACAATTCATTTTACTAATCCCTTCGAGAGAGGATTAAAATAGGTTACCCTTCCTAAGTTCTGAGAACTAAAAAATAAGAAGGATGAACATCCTTAAAACACTACTATTTGTTGTTATCATTTCAATAGTTTTCATGGTTAAGCTCTGCGTCAAGTTGTTTTCAGTATTATGCAAAGTAATTTGCAAGATAATACAGTAAACAAGAAGCAAATCAGTATCCACATTTACTAATATTGTGAGACAACAATTATATATATAGGTAATACCCGCTTGGGTGTTGTGGAACCTAAAAAGAAAGAGGTGATAATAAGTTTCCCCAAATATTATCATAAATCCTCATCAAATAGAGTTTTCTCTTTCTTGGATTAATAATTTCAAATATTGGGAGTCATAGAGTTAATCAAGTATTCAAGCACCTCTTGAAAGTTCAGCAAGAAAAAACCCTAATAGGAAGCAAACATTGAAACCGAGGAGGTGAAAAAGGAGGAGAATAAAAAAAGAAAATGTGGGGATGGCAAGGAGAAAGCTAAAATTACCCGTAAGAGCATCTATTTTAGTAAGAGGAGAATTGATTTAACCTCGGAAGAGGAAGAAGTGAAGGATAATACAAAGGAGAATTAGGAGGAAGAGGACAGAGCGGAAAATAGGGAGGAGAGAAAATGTGAGTACATTGAAGACAAAAGCCTTAGGGAGAAAACTGAAGAAAGTAAGTAGGGGGAAGGAAATATGAAGGATGATAAGGACACCAGGACTGATAAAGATTTTGGGCAAAAGGATTGTGACTACCATGACAATGTGGACACAAGAGAGCATCAAGTACCTATGGACAAAAAAGATTGCATTGTGGGTTTCACTGTTCTGGTAAGCAATTTGATTGATGATAAGGATAATTTGAAGAAACAAGTTGATATTATGAAGGCAGAGATTAATATTCTCAATAGTATGGAAATTGGGGAGAAACTAGTGGCTGTATGTCTAAATGAAATGAAAGAAGTTGTAGGGAACTCAGAAGCCCAGGCGGAGTTTGTTAATAAAGTGGGGACAATGGAGAGACAAATCAAAGATATCCAAGATAGGGCTGAGAAAGATGACAGTGCTGTGCAGATCATGAATTTGAATACAAAGGTGGAGAGATTGGAGGCTACGGTTAAAAAAATTGGGGAGCAATGTTTGATAAGTCTCAAAGCTTACTGTGGCCATGTGCATATATTGATGGAAAAACTGGACAAGGATAACAAGGATAAGGATTGCAGAGAGATTAAGGAGGTTATTGGCCTAGGCTCATGCACCAAAACTAGCACAAAGAAGAGAAGCCCTAAGGAGGACAAAGACACTACGGAGCTAAAGAATATGGTCAACAACATGTAGATTATGGTCATCAAAGCAGAGGAACTTGCGCAGGGAATGTAGCTTTCATTTTTGCTGTCCCTTAGGGGTTTTTTGCTGTCCCTATTTTTATTGATGTTTCTGTGGGACTTTTTTGGCTCGGTAGTTTATTTTTTGTTTACTTTCCTTTTTGGGTGCCTTGGCATAGTTGTATCTGCTCTATGTTGAATATCTGTTTTTAACTCTTTTAGGTTTCAGGTCCTTGTAAAACCTGTTGAACTTTAAAACTTTGTAAAGGTTTCGGTCCTTGTAAAACCTGTTTTTACTTAATCAAAACATGATAAAGATTAGCAAAAAGAGAAATGTAAGAGGCTTACCGATGATGACCAAGCACGATAATTTCATGTGTAAGAATTGTCAAAAAGGTAAGATGAAAAAGTCTAATTTCAAAAGAAAAACCCATACATCTGATGCCATTCTAGAATTAGTCCACATTGATTTATGTGGACCTATGAGGACAAAGAGTTATTATGGAGATATATACTTTATCCTCTTTGTTGATGATTACTTTAGAATGATGACAGTTATGTTTCTAAAAGATAAATCAGAAGCATTCAAGATGTTTAAATGGTACAAAGCAATGGTTGAGAAATAAAGTGGTAAGGAACTAAAATGCTTAAGATCAGATAGAGGAGGGTGATTTATTTCAGATGAATTCACTAACTTTTGTAATGAGCATGGAATGAAATGACAGGTCTCTGCACTGAGAACACCACACAAAATGGTATTGCTGAAAGAAGGAATAGATCCATTGTTGATTGTACAAGGGCACTAATGATAGAGAAAGGGATCATCCAAATATTCTAGAGGGAAGCTATCAGTACTGCTGTATACACATTAAATAGAGTACAATTGAAGAAGGACACCAAGAAGACACCTTATGAGATTTGGTATGGTTACACACCCAATGTAAGTTACTTCAAAATTTTTGGTAGTTAATGTTATATCTTAAAAGGTGATAGAAATGGAAAACTTGACTCCAAGAGTGATGAAGGAATCTTTCTAGGGTATTCCACCAAAAACAAGGCTTATAAATATCTCAATAAAGCCTCTAACAAAATTGTTGAAAGTGCAAATGTGAAGATAGAAGAATTTGCAGAGAAGAATGAAAAGGAAAGCATTAAAGAACCAAAGGACTGCAATAGGTTTTTTTACAATGAAGAACCTGACACTCTACCCGACCAACAATGTAGAGCTCCCGAACAACAAATCATTGCACCCGAGCATCAGGTCACAAATACCGACGGTCAAGATATTGCTCAAAATGATGCACCAAGTGATGGAGAATAGAATGAAGGACAAAATGATGATCAAGATGATAGAAAAAGAGCTAAACCTGTAATTTCTAGATATGTCAGAAGGAATCATCCACAGAACCAGATCATAGGAGATAAGAAAGTTGGTATGAGAACTAGAAGTAAATCTCAAGATGTCTTATTTGTGATTTTGAGCCCAAATCTGTCAATACTACACTTCATAATGATGAATGGATAAGTGCTATGAATGAAGAGATTGAGAAGATAGAGAAAAAAAAGACATGGACACTTGTACCGATGTATGTGTTAATTTTGGCCTTCTCAATCAACCACACACTTTAACATATTCCTTCTTCACCAAGAACAAACAAGACTGAATATGAGTTATTCATCCTGCCTGCCTGCGTGATTCGACCTGTTGCCTTCTATCTAGATGGAGTTTTGAATTTTTCTCTTAGGACGAGGGCCTCACAACTATGGACCATCTAAGAACGAAGGATTTTATCATCATGAATGCAATACAAATGAAAAGATTATGCTAATGAATTGAAATATGAGATATCATCTAACATGAATACTAAATGCCATTTAATCTAGAAATTGAAGTTATTCTATTAGCAATATGTAATTACTCTATATGATATTAGCAAAATGAGACAAAAATTCAGTATTCTAACAATGCAATTTTGAGTAAAGTTTTCAGGGGGTTTGAATGAAGAAAGAGGGTTCTTTTATAAACCTTGAGAGAATCAAAATAGAAACTTTCCTGTTTTGAAATAAAACAACTAGAAAAGCCAATTAAAAATAGAAAGCTTTATTGAAAAGAATTCAATAAATTATTTTCTTCCTATTTTAACTGTTTTCTTTCTTTGATTTAATATTGTTTTATTTGAGTTTAATTGTTTTATTTCTCTTTAAAGCACAATTAATTCAAAGTTTCCATTTCTGAATAGAAGAAAGATTTTTTGAGAGAATATCCAATTAATTAAATAAATATGACCTCATAATTGCTTTTTCTCAATTATCTAAATAATTAAATTCAATTTATTGAAAATGAGGATATTTATTTAATAATTAAATATTATTTAATTCCTTTTTCATGTGTCTCAGCTAAAGAGGGTGAATTTAATTTAATCAAAGTGCTAGGACTTTATTAATTAAATTAATTCAATCATAGGATTTGTTTAGCTAAATAGATATTTAGGAATTAAATATGGTGTATGATTAATACAGATTTAGGGTTTTCTACATTTGACACTCAGGTCGAGTAGAGTCTGTGAAATCTCAGAATTGCCTAGTACAATAGGACTTTGATGATTTAGAAGAACGACAAATGCAACAAAATTGGTTAGGGTTGCAAGATGCCAATTTTGGGGTGTTACATTTTGCCCCTCTTTGAATTGATGTGCG
>MU227613.1:267106-286127 GCA_018584345.1 Thuja plicata | reverse complement strand
ATGTATGGGTTTTACTTTTGAAACTAGACTTTGTCATTTTACCTTTTTGACAATTTTTGCACATGATGTTGTCTGGCTTTGTCATCGTCGGTAAGCCTCTTACACTTCTTCTTCTGCTTATTTTCATCATGTTATAAAAATTCACATGACACAATATTTTGTGCCACAACCATATGTCTTCATTTCTAGTCATTAAGCAAGTGGTGTTAGTATCATTAAGATAGAATAAGTTACCTTTAGTCTGTTCACCGGTACCAATCAGTTTTCCTGATTCATTAAAGATCTTTGCCTTCTTGCTTTCAAATGCCACTCTGTGACCTAAATTATTCAGCTGAGAAACACTTAACAAATTATAGTTCAATCATTTTACCCAATAAAAATTTTCACATTTAATCAGGTTATTCAAGATTATAGTTCCTTTACCTTCAGCTGGACAAGGTGTATCATTTCCCACTCTTACTGTACCACCATTATAATACTCAAAAGTGTTAAACTTTTCTTTGTCACTGGTCATATGGTGAGTGCAGCCACTATCTATAATCCAGATATCATTATTACTAACCTTAGATATGAGTGCAGTTTCTTCATACCTTTCATCTTCATTTGAATCATCCTTCACAACTACAAATACCATCTTGATGTCTTCATCAGGTTTGGTGTCAGTATCTTCATCTTTGCAGGAATCTAGGTAGCTAGCCTTCTTTCCTTTATCCTTTTAGTCTTGGGTATCCTTTATTTCTAATTATCGATAACCTCTGTAATATTTGTTATCACCTCTGTCATATTTCTTCTCAAAAGATCTATCATCACTTCTGTCATCTTTTCTTATGTTAGGACATCTTGCAGCAAAGTGTCCAATCTCTTTACAATTAAAGCATACAAGTGGTAACTTTCCTTTGTATTTACCTTTGCCTCTTTGCATTCTCCTTGCCATGAGTGCTTTTATTTCATCTAGATCTTCTTCTTCACTTTCACACTCACTATCTCTTCTAGATGTGTGTCTCTGACTGGATTTGCTTATTCTCATAGAAGACTTAAATGCAGACTCTAAGTTTGGTAAGACACTATTATCAAAGTTATTCATCTCAAATGAAATCAGTCTACCAATCAAACTATCAAGAGTAATTGTATTGTTTTCTACTTCTCTCATTTCTTGAATAGCTGAAACTCTAATAGCATATACAGGCAATAAGGTTCTTAATATTTTACTTACCATTGTCTCCTCTTCAAGTGTACCTCCAACACCTTGTATAGCATTGACTACTTTTATTCTTGTGCTGTACTGTGTGATGTTTTCTCCTTCTTTCATTTTGAGATCATCAAATTTTCCTCTAAGGCTTTCTTCCTGGGATCTCAGAACATTTGCATCACCACCATGTACAAGCTTCAATTTGTCCCACATTTTCTTTGTAGTTGTGCAATCTTTGACATCTTCAAATTCAGCATCGGAGAGAGAGGAAGAAAGCTCTATGACCATGCAGTTGTGCTCATGCTTCACTCTCAATTGATCTACTATTAATGGTCCTCTAGGCAACACATATTCAGTATCTAAGTGGATTCTTATCCTGCTTTGCCATGAAGCAAAGTTATCTTTGTTCAACTTGGGCACATCTCATCTGTTCATCTTGTGATCTTCACTTAGGTCTTGAAACCTTCTTTCTAAGCACACAAGCCCTAATACCAATTATTAGTAATAACTGAGAGGGGGGGGTGAATCAGTGGCCTCAAATAATTATCCCTTAATCACTAATCACCAATCAAATAAATCTCAGATTATTAAGTCCCTACAAGATGCATGCCTTGAAATACTTATAATAATTAACTGTCTGTCGGTTTTCCTTTTCTGACCTTATTCTCCTTGATAACCGATAAGTAGTAAAACTATTTACCGATACTCAGTAAATATGCAGAGTATACCAATCAATTTAGAAATGCATATGTGAAATGTAAAATAGCAAAGTAATAAACTATACACACATAACACCTGGATTTTAACGTAGAAACCTTGTTAAGGGAAAAACCACTGGGATCGGTACCCCAAATTTTCACTCTTCTGAAGTGAGCCCTGTTAGGAGCCAACCCTATTAAAGGTTACAAACACACTGTTAGGTGTGACCTTGTTAGAGGATTTTAATAATATAATGTCACTTGATATCTGGCATGTATATGCTACCAATATTGATCAACCTCTCTGGGCACAATAGGTATCTGGCATATCTGGTGCTACCTAACTTCATCAACCTCCTTAGACTGTGTGTTGGTATCGGGCACTCAATGATATCTTCATGACAATATTTTTGGAAATCTATTAGGATATACCTCAATTATAGAAGATTGTTAAGTCCTTCTCTGTTAAGAGACTTGATGCTTCAATGGTTAAACTGCAACACAATGACCTATTTCTAATGCAACTTGAATTACAGATTTTCAGATCTATTTAAGTACAATACCTCTCTGATCAATATATCAATTCAATTATTTGTGCTCCACACTTTCTGCTTTGTGATGCTGTGCTTCACTGTTCGTCGGTGTCTGCAGAATTCTTTAGCTCTTCTTCAGCTTGATTGATCAGGACTATATGAAGTTATCCTTCATCAGTTTCTCTTCAGCATCCTCTTTCTATTCAATCCCCTTCTCATGTATGTGATTGCTTACAGAATTAAATTATGCTTGTCTCTTATATAGACATGATATTCCTTAATTCTTGATTCTTGGCGTGAAAAAAAATCAAGCCAATATGATTTAAAGCATAACTCCTGATTTATCTCGTAGTTATCTTCTTGCCAACTATAAAAATCTTCTTTAAATAAATTACTTAACTCTGGTTGAATAAAACAAATAAAACAACCAGTTAAGTCTATCCTTAAGCTCTACTAGCTAGATATTTTGTCATTTTCTGAACTCTCTATTCTGTCGGTCAACTTTGCAGTTAGTCATCGATGATAACTGCCAGTTTTGTTGGTGTGACTCCAGTCAGCTTCAGGATCTCTGTCCATTGGTCATCATTGGATATTTCTCATCGGGTAACTCTATTTTTAGCTTGTCGGGCATCCTATGATTTTGCTTCATTGGACAACACTGTCTTTTTCTCGTCGGGTATCACTATGACTTTTGTTCTTTGCCTTTACTGATGGTGTGCACTCCGTTGGTGTTGTCTGTCACTTAGTGAATACCTGAATTTTATACATTGTTGAAAGCATAACCTTTGTTCCATTAATTCTGTAAAATATTTGGCATTATGTACATGACCGTACAGATTAGATCAAGTTGACATCAATGACAATACAAACCATTAACTGATTTAATGCCTTGCATTATCTTCAATTTAATATTATCAAACATTCAATTAGTTACATGTCATTAGTTGATACTTCATCGGATATCCTTATGTTTTTGTCATCGGGTAACCTTAGTGTTGGATAGTGCTGTGCCCTGTCTGTCGGTTTAGACTAAATCGATGGTGCAGATCATGTTTTTCTCTCAGTATACTAATGGAAAAATATAATGCCTTCATCATCAACATGCTCACATAAAAGACTGTTGTCCTAAAAATCAGACCCGATAACACTAGTACTACTACCAACTTATGGAAAGCTGCCATCAAGGGTAGTGAACATGTCATCAACCAGTTCCGTGTCACTAGGTATGGTATGCTCAAGATTCTAAGACTCAATAACGCTATCTTCCAACAAGTTAGTCACATCCACATGTTCCTGTAAAGAATCTCCACCCTCATGTGTCCAAAGAGGACTAGTGATGGACCCACTAAGTATAGGAACACCCCCACAAATATCAGTAGTTGCTGAAGATTCATCATGGAGATTTATGGATGCCTCACATGTAAAGATTTAATGTCTCTCCTCCTTTATTTTTTTACAAGAGGACTTATTGAAAAGGGAAACCAAATATTTTGTTGCCTTATCAATAGTTGCCAGATCTAAAAGTTTCACATTTAGCCTTTCCCAAGTTTTCCTCAGTTTCTTTATTTATTTCATCATGGAATTCATTTGCTGTCTGAGATTAGATATATTGTCTAACTGGTTTCCATGTTTTCTTGAATTACTATATCTATCCATGACTGAAATAATAAAAAGTGTGCTGATCACTCAAGTCAAACAAGTGACCTTAATGATTTCCACCCCAACAAGATGGTAGGAAAACAACTCTGATACAACTATAAAGAGCCTGGCTGGATCTAACACTAAACTCAATGACAAATGGTTTTTTAATATATGTTTTTTCCTTTTTGGATTTTCTCTTGATATGAGAAATTTAAATAAAGCTTGAATTTCCAAATAGACTAAACTAAACTAAAATCTAACACACCAATTTCTTTATTCACCATGCAGGAAAATATTATTTATGATGATCATCAAAACACTAGATGAAATACAGACTCATTGTTTAATAAGAAATCTAGTATGAAATCATTTTAGCTGAGTATTGTTGAAGTCCAGGTCGATAGTGATTAGCATCTAGTGATTCGGCGTTGTAAGTATAAGCAAGAAATGTAGATGCCAAACCCCAAAATACAACTCTAATACCTCTGTGATTTCCTTATGTGCTGAGCTATATGACTTCTTGTATCCATGACAACCTTAGGTACTCCCCACGTTGACAACAAAGGCTATAAATTGACAATATTTTCTGATCACTCTTGACTGTGAAAAAATCCAGAGCTAAACAATTAACTAATTCGCCAGATCAACCTCCATTAAACCCATACAGGGCTACAATATGTAGCCATTGTAGTTGCACCATTCATCAGACATTCAAATGACTTAGAGTGCAGATGAAGCTTACAAGAATTTGCAATTCTTGAGCCCAATTTCCAAAACCCTCAACAAAATAACTCTTCAGCCAATATCAAATTGAAAACAACAATGCACAAATTGCTGGAATAGATACACATTCTAAGTGCGATGAGCATCCACGAATTTCCAATTCATGCTCTCCATATTTATGAAACCCAAACCCCAATGATGCCATGATGGGCAGATCCTCTCCTAGAGCATTCTGGCTCTCTCTAAGACCTTCACTTGGTCTTCCTTAGGGTCTCTTTCTCTACCCTAACTAGAGGATTATTTCCTATTCCCCCAACTCCCTAGGAACTTCCCACCAACTTCAAATTCCTCTCTATTCTCTCCTCCATAGCTTTCCTGCATCCATGGCTTCACTAGCCTCCTGCCACTCCAACGGTGTCAAATTCTTAAGGATTAATTTCCCAAATCCCCTTAGGTCTAATCCAACCTTAGTGGATTCAATTTTGTGAACTCTTCACTCATTTTCCAATCGAGTTCCAAAATCAAGTCTTCTAGGCCTTGTAGCCTTTTTAGGCCTATTAGCCTCCTAATCACTGAAAATGTGATTTTCCTACCAAAACACCTTAACAACCCTAGAAAAAAATTACATATTCTTTGTGGGTTTTTCCTCCCCTTCAATATTTTCTAGGTCTTTGGTCTCAATTCTGTCCGTACAATGGACTTTTACCAAACCCCTAAAAATAAGGGTTTCTAGGGCATGATGGCTGGTCTTGTTTCTTGATCTTCTTCCACTAATCCAATGAGATCCTATGAACTCCTAATTTCATCAAAAGGTCTGAACCTCATGCCCCTACACTCCACTATCATTTATTGGTACATACCAATCAACTTGCAACCTCCATTATTGCTGCACTACTCAGCCACCCTAGCTAGAATAGCTAGTACTTGGCTAGGGCCTGATTGTTTTAAAGATTCCCTTGCACACACACACACACTCTCAACAAGCCATATGTACAAATTATATACAAGGATCTAATGGATTCTAAGTGGTCATGGGGTTTGAACAATGAGAACACCAAAGAAACCCATTCTTTACATGACTCGACCAAAACTGGCTAGTAAACTTACAAAATGCAATAATTTAAACAAAACCTAACTAGAAAGTACAAAATACTAAACTAATTCCACAAAGAACTTAGTAATTACATTTCATACACTATCCTTTCATTCATTCAATCCATTCAATCCAATAAAGTGATGGATGATGGTTCTGTAACTTAATTACATTGTAAATTATTCTTTCTCAAACACCAGTCCGTACAATGTCCATTCTAACTGTCAGATTAGGGTTGAAATCAAATTATATACTCCTATCCCATGTTTCTAGACCCTCTGGTCATGATTTGGGCACCATAAGATCCGATTCCTAAAAACTAGGAAATATTGTCATGATAACTTTTAAAAGTTGTCATGACAACTTTGACAACTTTTGTCAAAATGACAATTTTTCCACTTTGAGGGCCCTAATTGGTTCCAAATCTTACCAACTGACCCCAAATGTCTTAATAACATTAAAAAACTTAAAAATCTTCCCACTTTGGGACCTTGGTCATCCCTTTGACTTTTGAGTTGACTTCTAGGTTCTAGACCCCTAGAATCAACTAGATCCAACAACATACAAACCCTAACCTTTCCTAACTCTAATCACACACAAAAAAAAAAGGGACTTTATAGATTAGTCCTTATTCATGGATGGTTGGCCAAACCAACCTATAAGCAAAAATATCTCAAGATCTTACTAAAAGACCTTAGGGTGCTCTTGTACCATCCCCCCTGCAACAAGAAACTTAAGGTACCTGTGGTGTCAGGAACTCCTCACTGATTCCATGCTTCTTGAAGTCACTCTTAGCTATCCAAGTGGCCTCTAAATCTGGTTGCTGTATCCACTTCACTAGATGTTTCATATAGACTTTGTGTCTTGTCTTCTTCTTTACTCTTGAATCCAATATTTTCCCCACTTGTGGCTTGACTTGTTCCAGAGTCTTAAACTCTCTCATGTCCTTATGAACCTTTGCATTGTGCTACAACTCATCCATATCTGGCCCCTTATACTTGATCAAATCTTTCACATTGAAGATTGGTGAAATTGACATCTCCTTGGACAACTCTACCTTATAAGCATTAGGTCCATACTTAGCCAATATCTTACAAGGTCCAATTCTTTTCATCTATAACTTACTAGGTATCCCATTTTGTAGTCTTTCCTTATTCAGGAACACCATTACTAACTCTCCCAATTCAAACTACAAATCTCTCCTTCCTTCATCTCTTTTTTCCTTCAACTTCTGATTTTCCTCCATTAAGGTCTTTTGCACTTGTTCATGAACTTCCTTCATTGATTGTGTGAAATCATCAACATGCCCACTAACTCCCTCATATCCTTTGAGGTCCTTGAGCTCCATCATACCCCTTGGATGTGCCCATACACAACCTCAAATGGAATTTTTCTTGTAGTCCTATTTGTGCTATCATTATAGGCAAATTCTTCCTGTGGAATAACTTGCTCCCATCCTTGTCCATATTCCTTTGTCAGACATCTAAGAAAGTTCCCAAGAAATCTATTTACTACTTCAGACTACCCATCCATTTGAGGATGATAGGCAGATCCATGGGATAAATTTGTGCATAGTCTCTTCCATAGGGTCTTCCAAAAGTGACCCAAGAACTTCACATCCCTGTCTGCAACAATGCTCATTGGTAGGCCATGAATCCTCACTACTTCTTTGAAGAACAAGTAGGCAATATGGTTGGCATCATGTATTGTTTTACATGGTATGAAGTGGCTCATTTTACTAAACCTTTCTACCACTACAAACACATTGTCTAAACCAGTTGGAGTCCTAGGTAACCCCACTATGAAGTCTATACTTATGCACTCCCAAGGCCTACTTGGGATGGGTAATGGCTAGTAAATTCCTACATTTGATGAAGTGCCTTTAGCCTTCTGACATATGCCATACTGCTCCACATATCTTCTTACTTCCTTCTGCATCTTTGACCACCAATAAAACCTTTCCACTAGGTCCAATGTCTTATTTAATCAAAAATGTCCACTTAGACTCCCATTATGTTTCTCCTGAATGAGGTTCTCCCTCATAGAGACTTTTGGAACACAAATTTGATTGCCTTTTAATAGAAACCCATTCTGCAAAGTATACTTTGAAAACTCACTATGAAAGTGATTCTCAAAATCTTTGCACACTTTGTAAATCTCTGAGAAATCTGAATCTCCCTCATATAGGTCCTTAAAACCTTCAACTCCTGTACTTTGCAACTGAATCTCTTGGATGGTAATTAGTCTCCTACTAAGGGAATTTTCAACTTTGTTTTTCACCCCCTTCTTATGTTTTACAGTGAAGGTATGTGACTATAGGAACTCCATCCACTTTATGTTCCTCAAGCTAAGCTTGTCTTAAGTGTGTATGTAACTCAATGCTTGGTTATCTATAGAGACAAAAAACTCTTTAGGCAATAGATAATGCCTCCACTTCTTTAAGGCTTGCATAAGATCATATAGCTCCAAGTCATAGGAAGAATACCTAGACTTAGCCTCATTTAGTCTTTCACTAAAAAAGGACACATGCCTGCCTTCTTGGCTTAGGACAACTCGTATCGCAATGCTACTTGCATCACACTGAACAATGAATGGTTTGTCAAAACTAGGGAACAAAAATATAGGTTTAGTAGCCACTTCCTTCTTTAACCTCTCAAACCCCTCATTAGATGCCTTGGTACACACAAACTTTGTTTTCAATCCTCTTTTTATAGTTTCTAGGACTTGAGCACAAATCTCACTGAATCTCCTAATGAACTTCCTATAGAATTGGGCTAACCTATGGAAGCTCCTAACTTCAGTCCCTTTCTTAGGAGTAGGTCAGTTCAAGATAGCCTCTACTTTCTCCTTATCCATTTTCAAATCACCCTTGGAAACAACAAAGCCAAGGTAGACTAACTCTTCCTTCATGAACTCACTCTTCTCAAGGTTTATGGTGAGTTTCTCCTCCTGCAACTTCTTCAACACTAACTCCAAGTGTTTCATATGATCCTCTTTGGTTTTACTGAATATGAGGATGTCATCTAAATAGACAACTACAAAAACTCCTATATAGTCCTTAAGGACTTCATTCATCACCCTCATAAAGGTGCTTGGTGCATTGGTAAGCCCAAAAGGGCATAACTAACCATTACAACCCCTCTGTAGTATTAAATGTAGACTTCCACTCATCACCCTCTTTCATCCTAATTTGATAGTACCCACTCTTTAAATCAATTTTAGAGAAGTAATTAGCACCCCTCAAGCAATCCATCAAGTCTTCTATTCTAGGAATTGGAAATCTATACCTGATAGTTATCCTATTTATTTCCCTAGAATCAATACACATCCTTCACTTATCTCCCTTCTTAGGATCCAAAACCACTAGGAAAATACAAGGGCTAATGCTTTTCCTAATCAATCCTTGATCCAACAACTCTTGCACCTACCTGGCTATCTCCTTGTTTTTCTCTGGTATCATCTTGTATGCATCTTTGTTTGGAAAGGATGCTCCTAGTATGAAGTCAATCTGATGACTTATCTCCCTCTTTGGTGGTAGTGAAGCTGGTGTACGCTCACAAATTATGTCTTTGAACTGATCCAACAGTTCTCTCACCTCTTTTAGCATAGGTGCTTACTTATGAGTCTCCTCCTCCTTTGGCTTTAACAAGATTGCATAGCCAACCTTCATATCCCTGAGGAATTATTTTCCATTCATCAACATGGCACTAGATTCTTCCTTCTCCACTATGTCCTCTTCTATCAAAGACTGTATTTTGAAAGTTACCCCATTTATCTTGAAGGAGTGCTTGTTATCTTTCCCATTATGGACAGCTTCTCTGTCATACTACCATGGTCTTTCAAGCAACAGATGGCAAGCATCCATTGGAAACACATCACATAGTATCCTATCTTGATACTTTCCAATGGAAAATACTACCCACACTTGTTCATTCACCAAGATGTCTTGACCATTATTCAACCATGTAACTTTATAGGGACACACATGTGGGATTTTGGTGAGATTCAACTTCTCTACCGCCTCTTCAGATATGAAATTATCTTTTGACCCTGAATCAATGATCACCTTGCACACTTTCCCCAATATCTTGCACTTCACTCTGAAAAGAGCCCTCCTCTTTTTGTGCTCATCTTTGGTGGGTGTCTTGATTAGAATTCTTCTCAACATAAGGGGTTCTCCTTTCTCTGAATCTAGACTCACCTCTAATTGTTTAGAGAAATCCTCTTCTTGGACATAAGCTATCTTCTTCTCCCCTTGTGAGGATGTTGGTTTATTCAAACACCTATATGCAGGATGCCCCATCTATCCACAATTGTAACATTTCATGGAAGAAAAGTGAGAGCTTCTCCCAAAACCTCCTGATCTCCTCTGCCACTATTATAAGAGCTTCTTCCTTTGTTATTGTATCCACCCCTACTTTTTGTTTCTTGTCCTTGCTCTGCATATATGGAGTCACTTTGTCCTCTACTGTCACTACCTATTCCACTTGAACTTCCTCTATGGTCACCTCTGTTGTCTCTACCCCTTCCTCTATTTCTAGAACTCGAATCTTGCTTCTTTTTGAGTTTCTCATCCACTTTCAAAGCCATTTGAAAAAAAATATGAATGGAATTCAGGGTAAAGAGACTAAGTTCTTCTTAAATGTTCCACCTTAATCCATTAAGGTATCTTGCAACTTTGATGCTCTTTGTCTCCTGGATTCTTAATCTAAGACAAAGTTTTTGAAATTCCTCAGTATAGGCTAGCACATCTAGGTATTTTTACCTAAGGTTCTATTTCTTCTTATGTAGTTGAATATCATAGTCTTCTGGAAGGTAATTCTCCTTCACCTTTGCAACCATTGTCTTCCAATTTGATATGGGCTTCTTTCCCTCTTTCTCTCTTTCTTCCTGCAAGAACTTACACCATGTAAGTGCTTGCCCCCTTAGCCTTGATTTGGCTATCTTCACCTTTTGTGCTTCTATAATCCCATCACACTCAAAGTGATTCTCCATCCCTTCAAGCCATTCCATAACCATTTCGGTGTCCATCTTACCAGAGAATACTGGTTTTCCTTCTAGAGCCTTCCCACTCAATGCCTTGAGTGCTTTGAGGAATGGTTCCTCAGGTAGAAGAGGATCAGGCTCTGGTTCTACTTCCTCTTCTGATGGTTTCTTTCCTTTATCTATTCCTTCATACATTTCTTCTCTCAACTTGCTAGTTGTCTCTGCAACCTCTGCCATCTTAATCTTCATTTCCTCTATTTCTTCTTCAAGAATCCTATTCTTGATTTGTTGTTCTGACAAATCCTTGGCCAAATCTGCATTGGTCACCATGATATTCTCACCTATGGATTCACTCCATTCTGTCATGCACTACTCCACTCCCAAGCCTTTTCAATGTCTCAGATACTAATTTGATGGGGAGATCCTCTCCTAGATCCTTCTAGCTCTCTCTAAGACCTTCACTTGGTCTTCCTTAGGGTCTCTTTCTCTATCCTAACTAGAGGATTCTTTCCTAATACCCTAACTCCCTAGGAACTTCCCACCACCTTCAAATTCCTCTCTATTCTCTCCTCCATAGCTTTCTTTAATCCATGGCTTCACTAGCCTCTTGCCACTCCAATGGTGTCAACTTCTCAAGGATTAATTTCCCAAATCCCCTTAGTTATAATCCAACCTTAGTGGATTAAATTTTGTGAACTCTTCACTCATTTTCCAATCGAGTTCCAAAATCAAGTCTTCTAGGCCTTGTAGCCTTTTTAGGCCTATTAGCCCTCCTAATAATTGAAAATGTGATTTTCCTACCAAAACCCCTTAACAACCCTAGAAAAAAATTACATATTATTTGTGGGTTTTTCCTCCCCTTCAAGATTTTCTAGGTCTCTGGTCTCAACTCTGTCTGTACAATGGACTTTTACCAAATCCCTAAAAATAAGGGTTTCTAGGTCATGATGGATGGTCAGGTTTCTTGATCTTCTTCCACTGATCCAATGAGCTCCTCTAAACTCCTCTTTTCATCAAAAGGTCTATACCTCATACCCCTACACTCCACTATCACTGATTGGCACATACCAATCAACTTGCAACCTCCATTGTTGCTGCATTGCTCAGCCACCCTAGCCAGATTAGCTAGTACTCGCCTAGGGGCTTGATTGTTTTCAAGCTTCCCCTACACACACACACACACTCCACAATCCATATGTACAAAGTATATACAAGTCTCTAATGGATCCCAAGTGGTCATGGATTTTGAACCACGGGAACACCAACGAAACCCATTCTTTACATGACTGGACCAAAACTGGCCAGTGAACTTACAAAATGCAATAATTTAAACAAAACCTAACCAGAAAGTACAAAATACTAAAATAACATCACAAAGAACTTAGTAATTACATTTCATACACTATCCTTTCATTCATTCAATCCATTCAATCCAATAAAGTGATGGATGATGGTTCTTTAACTTAATTACACTGTAAATTATTCCTTCTCAAACACCAGTCCGTACAATGTCCAATCTAAATGTTAGATTAGGGTTGAAATAAACTTATATACTCCTATCCCACCTACCTAGACCCTTTGGTCAGGATTTGGGCACCATAAGAGCCAATTCCTAAAAACTAGGAAATGTTGTCATGACAACTTTGACAACTTTTGTCAAAATGACAATGTCTCCACTTTGAGGGTCCTAATTGGTTGCAAATCTTACCAATTGACCCCAAATGTCTTAATAACATTAAAAAACTTAAAAATATTTCCACTTTGGGACTTTGGTCAACCCTTTGACTTTTGAGTTGACTTCTAGGTTCTAGACCCTTAGAATCAACTAGATCCAACAACATCCAAACCCTAACCTTTCTTAACTCTAATCACACCTCAAAACACACTAGTGACTTTATAGATTAGTAATTATTCATAGATGGTTGGAAAAACCAACCTACAAGCCAAAATGTCTCAAGATCTCACTAAAAGACCTTAGGGTGCTCCTGCACCATGCCAAATGCTAAAGAGAAAATGAATAATTAAGAGATGGATCAAATTCTCCAAATGAATGTATTTTAATTAATCCTCCATCAAATCGCAGCTTCTTCATTACACTTCTCATTAAAACATATACTTGGTATAAACACATAAGCAATTCCAATATTTAAAATATTATAAACTAATATTTCTCATACTTTAGTTGGCACCAAGTATTAATAAGTCATTAATGAGCTATAATAATGAATTTCATTAAACAAGTTGGCTTAACTTTAAAAGAAAGTTTTCTGACATTACAATTAATTAAGTTAGGCTTAATTAATTATATTCATCCCATTATCAATTCAAATATCAAAATGCCAAGCCATCAATAGATTTACTGCCAGGCCTAACACCAAATTGTCCTGCCATTAATATAAACTAATAAAAAATGACTTACTATAAATAGTAAGTCTATCAAAATGGAAGCTCTGTCAATGTCACCATCACTCCACACTGCTATCAAACTTTCTAGGTGCCCTAATAAAGATAGAAACTCTGTCTCTCCCCCAAAAATCACTTTCTATAAATAGTAAGTGTGTCAATCTGACTCAACGAGGAACAATCCTTAACAACACAAACCTATAGAGAGATACTAACCTCTGAATCTTCCAAATGACCCCCTCTATCATCCTGATTAGCCTACAAGGGAAAAATATAGGATAATCCCTCAAACTCCAATGTACATAAAATGGGGACATTACATAAAGAGATAGTTAAACAAGTTTATAATTTTCCAAATAGAAATCAATAATGCGATGATTCAGATTTTATTCAAGGAAGCATTTGTATTTAAGAAGTGTGCAACGATTAATAATAATTGAGGATAACGATTAGGTAATTCTAAATACAAACAGTTTTGAAAGGAGGGACAATGATTAAAAGGAAAAAGGTGGTAGTTATTAAGAATAACTATCAAGAATGTCTTAATGAATCAAGACGTTGTTATATGTTTAAAGTCAATGATTCATTCATGATCGAGGGAAAAATTTATCATTGATGAAGAGTGTGATTAACAAGTCTCTAATGCAATAATTTTTAAGACTTAAATGCTAGCAATTCCTTCATAAAGTGATAGTGATTCTATTAGAACAACAATGGAATTAAGTGAAATGCAGCCACCAAGAATAGTGGAATATATTAACAAATGGGCACATTCATTCAAAAAGTCATCTCTCTTGAAAAGTATGTCTCTTTTCACTGAGAAATGAAGACATAAAAGATGACTATGGAATATGGAGAAGATGAATGAGAAATGTGAAGATAAGGAAGAGGAAGCGAGAAAGTGTGTGAGAATTGAGAAGATATACCATTCTTATTTATTACACAAGAGCACACTTATTAATGAGAAGATTTATGAAAATTTTGTAGAGGAGTTATGAGGCAGATTTGAGAAGAATTGTGGTTTGAATTAGAGAAGATCTAGATCAAATTTAGAGCAGAAGTATGTGTGAAGGATTTGAATATTTGCAAGCAGATTTCATGGAGGAGTTTCAAGTGTGGAAGAGTAAAGAAAACATGTATATGAATATTATTCAAGGGGAAGAAAATAGAAGTGGAACAATGAAAATGTAAGAAATATATTGAGATCATTTAAGGATGATAGTGGAGTGATGTGTATGAGTTTAATGTGAGAGATACATAAAAGAGATAGATGTCGATCATCCATCGAAAAAAAAACATCTAAGAAGGTAGAACTTTGTTTTGGAAGTTGGTGATTTGTAAAGAAGAGATTGACATCTCTTGCTAAGTTTGTGCCTCCAGTAGGTTGGTGCCTACCAATCATGGGTAGTGGTGTCTCAGTAGGTTGGTGCCTACAAATTTTTCAGAGTTTCATATAAGCAATATTTTACCTGTAAGGGTCTCCATGTAAATCTTGTGTTCTTCTTATGTTGCTTATTTGTCATGTTCTATGGGATAGTATTGTGGTTGTTAGTTTGAAAAAGTGAAATATTGTCTTATACTGTTTTGTCCCCCTTCTCTTAGTGTAAGCGTGTACTCATTAGTTTGTATTAGAATGGGTTCCTTCAAATACTATAATCATTAGAAGGTAAATCTTAAGCACACATGGCATTAGAAATATGGAGTAATATATTAGAAAATGAAGACAAATTTGTGAGTGAAAGAAAAGAAGAGTTGGATTTAGAAGAATATGATGAAAATGAAGGTGAATTAGATTTGGAAGAGGAACTTATTTATGCTCTAAAACAAAATTCTCAAATTTGAGAAAAGTATCGAGATTTTGAATGATATTATGAATGAGAAAAGGTCACCATATATAAAGATCATCCTTGGATATAATGAAAATCAATTGGCCAATATAGAAGATTCCAAAGAGGTTCCAAAGAAGTCAAATGAAGAACCAAAGAGTTTTGTTGAAACCCTAAAAATCGTTGTTAAAGGTGAAAGTAGGAAGAAGGAAAATCAAGTTCCATTAAAAATAAACATTCTTACAAAAGTTAGCAAGGAAAAATTTAGAAAGTCCTTTCCCCCAAGGCAAGTGTGTATGACTAGTTTACAACATTCTATTGGTGTAATTAAACATTATTAATTACACTTTACTTAAGCTTACTTAGGATAATGCATTACATAATAGTTTGCATTGTAGACATCTAAGAGTTTGCATCTTATTTTAACACATGGTGTAGGAGAAATTCCACTTTAGGTGGTCATAGTTGTTATCTCATTCCACTTTATGTGTGAGATCCACCTTTAGTGCACTTATCACATTATCATCCTCACATTATTGCACATACTTCATTGTTCAATGGAGGATGATCCAACTTTGGTGGACATGTAATTTCACTTAGTGTGTTTTATAGGTTATCACTTTGTTATCTCCTAGTTATCATGCATTGCCTATATATTCAGGAACATCCACATTGTATTCATTGAGTATTGATGTATTATTGATCATTGTTGAATCCAATCAATTAATTGATCATATCATTTTGTCTCTCTTTTGTGCTATTCTTGTGGCTTTTAGATCTTGGCATATTCTTTCATTTCCTTAGGCAAATTCTTACATGCTATCAAATCTTGATGCAAAATTCTTACATGCTATAAAATCCATTGAAGCATTCATTACATAGCCTTGGGAGAGTTTTTGATTTGTTTGTTAGAGGACTTGATTTAGATCCAGAGGAGAAGCAACTTGTGGGAGCATCTAGAGAAAGATTTGACCTCACCATTGTGTTCAGATGGCTGTTTTGATGAATTTTGGGAAAAAGTCAAATTTGAGGCAAATTTGTTTGCAAATCAGGCTTGTACAACCCAATTTGTAGGAAATACAATTTATTTTTGTCAAAACAATTTTTTTCAGATCTAATCTCTTTCGTCATATTTTTATCATTATGTTTTTTGGGAAAATTTTGGTTTTCACTCTCTATTATTTGTCAAAGGTTACAACAAGGTTAGATCTGCTGAACAGGCAACATATCCCAGTCAACACCTACAGAGAGTAGACATAGGAAACAAAGTAGGCATAGTTCGGTGAAGGACACAACACAATGTTGTCATTTTTATGTTTTAATTTTTAAAGGGTTATATCTTTCACAACATGAGGAAGTTGGACTAAAATCCCACACCCCAATTGAACTGTGCCCCTCCCAAATGCCACATACGAGCCCAACACAGTTAGCACTGCACCACCCACCCTCCTCTGCGGCTTCCATCAATGACCCTCTGCCCTACCATGTGTTAGGAATATGTAATACTGAGAGGGGGGGGGGTGAAGCACTATTACAAAAGATTATAAACTTATTTAACCAATTCAAACTCAACCATGCAATTAATGAAATAAATAGAATATGCATATAAAGTAAACAACTCATAACACCGTGATTTTCTCATGAGGAAACACTGGCCAAGGGAAAAACCCAGTGGGGATGATACCCACAAATAATGCACTAAGGGTATAGTGTCCTTGTTAGGAAACCTAGCCCTATAAGGAGATGAATATTAAATTTAGTACATATCCCTATTAAAGGATAGAAAGCCTGTTAGGGGTATATAATGAGCACACTGCTCTTACAAAGAAATATTGTTCTGTTACAATGATTTATAAAAAATAAACAACACAAGCATCTACTATGCTTAAGTAGTCCTAGTTATAGATCACATCAACTTCTGTCTGATCCTGACATCACAATACATCTACGCATTCCATCCATATCTTCACATCATAAAACAAATCTACTTATATACTCGATCTCAAAACGTTCTTTCAGTCGGCTCAATGAAAAACATAATTTTGTGTCCAACACTTAACCAAATATCAAATCGATAGTCGATGAGCATACTATACCAAAATTAGGGTACGACCCAATCCGAATCCAAAGTAGCACTCCTGGATTCCTCAAATTACTCCCTTAATCATCACAACCGTTCATCTACCCTGTATCACTGTTGTACTATCTTCGCCTATCTTCAACATGCTATAACTCTATTTAGTCAACTCAAAAAGACAAACAACCTTAACTGAAGGTCTATACTATCCCATAGTATACATCTCTAAGCTTTCATACCTTATCTAGATTCATACTTTGGTCATTGATCAAAACTGTGTGACTGTACTCTGCTAACTGCATCCCACTAGTACATTTGAGACCTCTTTTCGACAACTATGCATCGCAATTACAACACTACTCTGTCAGGAAAGCGACACAGACCAATGTTGCAATTTTGGTGTCAAAATCACCGACGGTAGCTATGTCCATCGTTATTGTGACGGTCATGACCGTCACAATATGCACTAGCTATGAGGGTTAGTATACCGTCATTACACATTATGAGTGTCGCCATTACGATGGGTATGCGACAGACATGCTATACATGTGACATCCAGTTGTCATATTATTTTGACATCTTGACCTCATGTGTAGTGTTTTGGCATTGGTTGTCCTCTGAATACCATCACAATTGCGATGGTATGCTATGTTTAAAAAAAAAATATTTTTCGTGTGCATGGAGTGAGACCTTAAAATATTGAGCTTCTCTTTGTTTCGAGAATAGTTTAACATTTTCTACTTAACAGGGCCAACCACGTGAAGGTGGAAGCTCATCTAGCCCCTCCTAGGAGCCCCTTATGATCCTTTATGACATTTTAAGATATTTAAGATGTAATCTTAGGGATCTTAAAGGTTCATAAAGGGTCATAAGGGATCCTGGGACACAACAGCTGAGAAACATATATGTAGGCATCATGGTCACAATTG
The DNA here is from genome assembly GCA_018584345.1 of Thuja plicata. NCBI lineage: Eukaryota > Viridiplantae > Streptophyta > Pinopsida > Cupressales > Cupressaceae > Thuja > Thuja plicata. The sequence goes on along the minus strand of MU227613.1, from coordinate 268,029 downwards.
TTTGGAGACACAACATAATTGAGTGGTATACCTAGATGATGCAATGCAACCACTACTCCTCCAGTTCGAAGTTGGCACTGTAGGATCCAAAAACCATAGATAACGAATAAATTTAGAGAGCGGAGGAGGAGGGCCATAATTGCCGAAATAATATAGGTACCCTGTATTATTTTGGTCACTACGACCCTCCTCTGCTCTCTAAATTTATTCCTTATCTATGGTTTTTGGATCCTGTAGTGCCAACTTAGAACTAGAGGAGTAGTGGTTGCATTGCATCGTTTGGGTATACCACTCAATTATGTTGTGTCTCCAAACAATTGTAAACATGATATCTACATTTATGTTTCTTAGCTATTGTGATATCTAAATTTATGTTTCCTAGCTATCGTGTTTATGTGCATGTTCTTTATGTGTTTGTGATGCAGGAGCATCCTGGGTGTAAGGGCAATCTTGCATCACCCAAAAATATTTCTATTTTTTTGTATTCAATAAGGGCTATCTGTTGGAGAGCAGCTATTTATGGAAACTTGCTATTTTTAGTAAGTTGGTCATACGATCTCGGAATGTTCTGATTTTGCATGTGGAGGTTCATCTTAGTCATATCAGCCTGCCAGTAAAGTTTCATGGCTAGATCAGGTCTAGTTTTGAAGATATTGAAAATTTTCGGTATTGAAAACAAGGTACAGAAACTTCAAGCTCAGTTTTGAAGGCTTTAGAGGCACCGGATGAGGTTGAAACTTGGACTAAATGAAGCTTGCTTAATTTAAATGTTGTAGAGCGCTTTGTGGCGTTTCCGAAATGGGGTTATAATAGTCAATCGGGTCAACTGGTGATGACTTATGGTCTCCAAAAGTTGGGCCACCTGAAATAGCAGAAAATAATTTTCCTTCAAAATTTTTGTTTGGGTTTCAAAAGTTATTTTG
>MU227613.1:232212-242827 GCA_018584345.1 Thuja plicata | reverse complement strand
TATATATATAATGTTATTGCTACCATTGCATGCTTGTTGCTGTTGTGCACCATATATTGTTTTATACATGATAAGCAATTTGTGCATGTAAAATTTATGGATGAAACATGAGTCAATGAGTTTGACTCAAAAAACTATACACTTGAATCTAGATAGCAATATCACAAGATAATGAAAAGTTTTGATAATTAGATTTACATAAGTACTCACATGATACATATGCTAAATATTGCATAGTAGACAATAAACAATTAGAGCTACATACAACCATTCATTGTGTCAAAAAAAAGAGGCAAAATCACAATAGCATAATGCATAAGGATATAAAGTTCATTAGATAGATAAGTTTTTGTAACGATGATGAACATATGGATATCTAGACCCTAAGTATGTATCAACAAAAACATTTACAAAGAAGAGTATTCCAAACATTATGTTAAACAATTAAGTTTCATGTCTACGTTTGATCTAAAGATGACCTAGTTTGTTGACAAAAATTCCAACTCCAAAGAAGTAGTCCATCATAACATTCCTATCGTCACAAGTGAAAAATTATTCATTATGACCATGAAAGATACTCATAGAAGAATAGTCATCATTAGCACAAGATAGCTTGAAAACCTCCCACGCCTCCACCATTTTATTTTCAAAGCCAACTCTATTATCAAAAATTGAGCCAAGTCTACCAGAGAGAATGTTTGGATTGATGGTCTGAATCCCCTGCGCAAATTTTTCCGAATTGTCAGAAACAACCACATGCTTAACCACCTTCAAGATCCATTCTAACCGACTGGTAACTTCAAATATAGTAGAAAATACTAGTTTATAGATCACCCCATCGTGTACATGCGAGCCAACAATATTATGTTTCAAGAGGTAGAGAACAACATGTTTGATGTCATCATCATGCACATTAAATAACCTAGAGCACTATTCTTCCAAGGACTCCAAATGACAACATTCAATACCAAATTTTCTATCCATTGAGAAGACCTAAACAAAGTAAGAATAATGAAAATAGTGAATAAGTATGCCAACATAATGAATAAGTAGGAAAAATACTTTGATCCAATAACAACAAATACATTACAAATTCCAAGCTCACGGTCTCAATGAAATAAACAGTGTATAAAACAATATATGGTGCACAACAACAACAAGCATACAATGACAACAATAACATTGCACGATGCCCGAGCTCAAGGGAAAAATACATTGATCCAATAACAACAAATACATTACAAATGCCAAGGTCACATTCTCAATGAAATAAATAATGTATAAAACAATATATGGTGCACAACATAAGAAAGCATACAATGACAATAATAACATTGCATGATGCCCAAGCTCAAGGGAAAAATACATTGATGCAATAACAACAAATACATTACAAATGCCAAGCTCACGGTCTCAATAAAATAAATAGTGTATAAAAAAATATATGGTGCACAACAACAACAAGCATAACACTGAAATTGTTTAAGAAGCTGACTGTGATATTTCTAGAATTTGTAGAGGAAAGAGTACCAAACACTAGAAAGCGAGACTAGAGGATTGACAAGGTTGCTTTGGAAAGCGAAATAGAGGATTGAATATTGGAGAAAAATAGTACTTTGGAGAAAATAATTGTTGGTTTGCTCGTCTATTATAGAAAATTCAAGTAGTACAGGAATACATAAGAGGATGAACATTAATAATAAGGGTACCAGACATTGCCTGAAGTGATGAATTTTTGACCCAGGTATGAATCCAGTGTGCTCCTGTGATGATCTAGAACCTGAAAATAAAAGAGAGACGGGGGTTATATCAAAAATATCTAAGCAATGAATGACATCCTATTACTGATCCTCATCTACAATTATGCATGCGCATAGTGAAGTCATACGCTTCTGAAAGAAAAACCATGCTACAGGACATGTGCACTCAGAAGAATGCTGCACAAAGGAAAGAAGATACCATGTTTTTCCTCATGAAATGATCATAAATGGGGAGTACCACATAGTGAGTATCAATAGCAAAACAAATAAAGAGAGATCAAATAATTCACACAATGCCTTGAAGGTAATAGCAACGATGCCCTAGCTCTCAAAGCTCGCGGGTCACCAAGCATTCCAAATGCAAAGATGTAAACAATGCCAATATTAAACAGTGAGCTCATAAACAATGCATGATTCCCTAGCTTGCAGCCTGCGAGCCATCAAGACATTTCCTCATGAAATGATCATAAACGGGGAGTACCACATAGTGAATATCAACAACAAAACAAATAAAGAGAGATCAAACACTGCATGCTATCAAAATACAATGACATTGGTGATTCAATGCATCTACAACCTCAACAACATGGCAACATTGATCCAATAACATAAAATACATTACAAATGCCAAGCTCACAGTCTCAATGAAATAAACAGTGTATATATAAAACAATATATGGTGCACAACACCAGCAAGCATGCAATGACAACAATAACATCATACATATATATGTATATATATGTATATACATACATATGTATGTATATATGTATATGTTTATAAAAAACAAAGCTCATAATAGGGTCATGTGGTGCTCAAACAGTGAGCTCATAAATAATGCATGATGCCGTAGCTTGCAGCTCGCGAGCCATCAAGACATTACCTCATGAAATGATCATAAATAGGGAGTACTACATGTTGGCACCTGAAAATTTAGGTCCTAAATATGCAAAATGTCAGGGAAGTATAAAATTTATTTTCATTTTTATAAGTATTTCCCTATTTTGAAATTTAATGAAACAGTTAAAAGGGCCTAAATAATCATTATTATCCTGTTTCCATATTTGTAAGAGAAGGTTTTAATATTATGTTTTAAAAGGCTAAATGCACAAATGTTTTTGAAATAAAATAAATTGAAGAGAGAAAATAGGTACATAGGGTTAAAGGGTGGCGATTGAGAGTTGAACACTCAACCTCTCAAGCCATCCCTTTTCCCTACCTACCTACCCATCCCCCCTCTAACCAGTTAGTCTAATTGTTTTCTTTGAGTTATGTGTTAGAGAGAATCATATTATCGCACTTCTCTTTTATATTTGTTATTAAAAGTTTTTCACATAAATATATTTCCCATATTTTAACTTATCCTAATTTGCCCTAAATTATTAATGTGAAATAACTTTTTAGGGTAAATTAACATAGTTGGGGTGCCTTTTTTTTATTTTTCTTTTTTGAAATATATATTTTACCTTATATGCCTATTGAAAATATTTATTAGGTGATTTTAAATCATGTTTTCTTAAAGTAATTAATTTTCCGTAAAATCAAGATATATTTTTATTTCCAAAGAATAAATTGTAAAGGCATAGTTTTATTTTTACCTTGGTTATTTTTGAAAAGGTTTATTAAAATTTGTTAGTAGTCATCTAATTGTGGATTTGGTGTGCATGAATTTTATAAATAGACGATGATAACCAAGGTGAATTATCCGACAAAGTGACAAAATACTATTTGTAACATGGGAAATGTTTTTCCCTCAAACCATTTATATGGTTAGTATTGTAATTTGTAGGGTTAATTATTGGATTAGGTTTTTGTGCAAAGGTGTGTCTCTTCACGAGAAACCTTTGAATAGGATATTTATATTGAGTCATTTGAAATAAAAAATTAACACGACACAATGAGGAGGAAAACTCTGACAACTACGGATCTTGAACCATCATATACAAATTTTTCAAATACCAAATGAGATAAGTTGTTTCATGTTTATTTGAGGTTATCTGTTATTTATTTTCAGTTAGTTTTTCAGATACTCTATGTATTAGAGTGTTCCACTGTGTTCTATTCCCTGATTTTTATAGTTCAAAGTTAATATATGCAACTCGAATATCAATTGTATGGTCTGTGAACCTACCATTGTTCTTGTCGGTCTCTTAATTTGAGTTAAAATCAATAAGATTAGTTGTGTGAATTGATATGAATTATGAATCAAATGGAAGCCTGTGGAATGATAGTCTTGCTTTATTAAAAGAAAGTTTTCTTAAATCTGTCTCTGATTATACGTAGGATTGGAAATTTCTGACTCTATAGCCCAAATTTTCATAAGGCACTGATATTATTATCGTTTGAGAATTGTTATATGGTTCTTCTTTGTAGTTTATAATTAAATCTGATTACTTTCTTTAAAAGGCATTTGAAATTAGGGTTTTTAGTGTCAATTCAGTTTTAGTTTAGATTTCATAGAATACAACTATCAGGAGATTATATTATTTACCTCCAAAGATCATTTACCCCTTTAGAAGGAATTTTGTTTGATTGTGCATGCATTTGTGCAACATAGGGAATTCGTGAATTTAGGCCTACCAGCCTTGGCTCAATCAAGCCAGAATTATAGAGGCACTAGTATATGCCACTCTGCTAGAGATAGAACTCAGAATTAGTTGTATGATTTTATCCTTCTTATGAAGAAGGTGGCGACTCTATATATAATTTCTTGGATTTCTGCTAAGGACAAGCAGGAAAAAATATTTTCCTCAAGGCATTTGAGGTGGCGATTTCGTGTGTCAAAAGTTTTCAAATTCTCCATTGAGGGAGAGAACCTGGAAGGAATGAATTTTTGGCCTTTAGTTAGTAATAGAAGCTTTATTACATGATATTTAAGAATATTTTTGATTCCCACTGACCCTTTGGATCTCAAAAAATTTCAATGCAGTACTAATTTATCAAAGCTTGCATGGAAGGTGCCTGAATTTTATGGAGATGAACCAACTCTTGATCATTTAGATGCTTTTCATATGTTCCTTGATGATTACAAAATTTATGCCGAAGGTGATGCCATGAAATTATTTGCCTGGTCATTAAAAAATAATGCGAGAGAAGAGTATGAATCACTACCTACACAAAGCATATCAACGTGGAGAGAATTTGAATAATGGTTCCTATATAAATTTCATGGTGCAAGTAAAGAAGAAGATAACATGTGTTATGAACAAGATGAAAATCAGAATCGTATTATGGAAGAAGAACCCTACGTGTCTTACTTGGATACATTTTTTAGTTTGGAAAGATATGAAGGTGAATCTTCAGCACATTTGTTGATAAGGATGGTGAAAATTTATCGAAAAATACCTTCATACATTATGCCTCTGCGCAAGGAATTAATAAATAAAATGCGTGAGTTGGAAATCACACCAGATGATCCTTCTGTAAAGCTCCTTGTGCATATATTAAAAGGAGATGAGGAATGCAAAGAAAAATACATAGAAGTGAAACAAAACCCTAATGGAATTCCATATTTAGATAAAAAAGAAAGTTTGGAACAGATTAAAGAAGCATCTACACTGGATTAGATTTGTGTGGAAACAAATGAAAATCATGATGAGGAAGAAAATCTTCTCAGTACAGAATAAATTTTAGATAATTATCGAAATAAACATGCTCAGGTGATATTTGATGAAAGAAAAGATAAATCTCAAGAAGGTGAAATACTTCAGAAAGGAAATATTTTTTGAAAGGTTCTAAAACAATTTCAACTTCCCTAGATAGTGGAGATAAAATATCACAAGATGCAACACATGTACACAACGAAAATGCAATAAATAATATTTAGGAAGATGGTAGCTTACTCTTGGAGATAAGCCCGTGTATGATGGAACACCTGAGGAACCAGAGGTAAATCCTCATGGAGGTATGTATAAATTCTCTATTTTTATGAACTCTTTGGTTGAAGAAATAGGAGAAAAGTTAATTGAAAATAATTTATATTTTTCAAGAATACAATACAGTATGGGAGAAAGTAAAATAATACTTTTTCCTAGAGGTAATGTATGTCCAAAGATAGTATGTAGGGAAAGTGAAATGCTTGAGGATGAAATATTCGTACAATGTGGCACAAAGGATAATTATGAGAAATTAGGGCAACCTAATTTACATACTATTGTTCACGATACACATATTCAAAAAGGAAAGAGTTATAAGGAAAATATGCTACAAAATTTATTTATCAGGAACAATGTCATTTGGAAAAATGAATTGCAAGGTGAAAAAGGTAATGAAATCCATGACAGTGGAAAATTTTGGAAAAATAATTGCAAAGTTGAAATCCATGGAGCCAAATATGAAAGAGGACATGAATATAATAATCAAGTCGTATCAATGGAATTACTTTCAAAAGAGGCATATTGCTGCATGATCAAAATCAAGTTTATGACAAAGGTAAGAGTTTCTTTTTCCAAATTTTAGAACATGTAAGTATGTTTTTTACCATGTTTTTCTCTTTATTTATATTATATGTTATGAATTATTTATGTTTTCCTTTTTTAGTGTCATATTGATAGACTATAGTCCTTAACTTTATATGTTTTTCAATTAGTCCATCATTTTGTAATATATTGACATTAAATTTTCTGACTAATCATTTTTTTTCCCATTAAAATCTTTTATGAATACTTTTATTTTGTGAATAGTTACTACCGATATTTGTACATGCAGGATGAAAAGATTCATTATGGATATACTGTTTAAATCTTTCTAATAAATGGGGATCGTTAAAATTATAATTGTGTGCAAACATAAAATATTCTTTTTAAAGGGAAAGAAATAAAGTTTTATAGATGCTGTTCAAAAAATGAATCACGTTTTTGTATTTAGGCTCCAGATTTGAGGCCATTTTTGAGTAGCAAATGAGTATTTTTACATCTAAAATGACTCCCAAGCATTTTCTCATAACCCGAGGTAAATTTTGTGGCACTTCAATGTGTTTTTGGGATACCAGATGCCCAAAAATGCCCAGACATTTCTAAAAACGGTCAGACAAATTATAATCCCGTGCAGATATTTAGAGTCATTTTTTGGGGCTATATAGGTGCTGTAAATGATAGTTTTAAGCTTTAAATGAATGCTCCAATCATATGTCCCAACATGGGGGACATTTTTATAACATTTTTAATCATTTTGGAGTGCCAAGAAGCCCAGAAATGACCCAGAATTATAAGCAACAACTAGCATGTGGGAATTCAGAAATTTATTGTTGATGGAGCTTGGTCATATATTGTTGATGTTATATTTGAATACATTCCTGTTGAAGCTGATGACAAAAAACATGAAGATGTGCGGAATTTTAAAGAAGGAGTGACCATCACGTTAATGTTGGAGGAAAGGACGAGAGTGCACAGCCAGATAAATATACTCATGGCTTGCCCAATGAGGAATTACACGATCAGAAACATAATCCTATCCCTATGCATGGCATAAAAAATAGATACTTCCAGCCATACGAAAATACACAGAGCAGAGATAGAAGTATTACACAAATATTGATTCTGGTAATCATAAATTTTTTAATGAGCAATGCTTTGGGGATATTGCTCAGCGAGAACATGCAGAGTCTGCCCAGAATGTGCAGCACGTGCATCACCAGAGACATGCTGAACAACACCAAGATCATCCACGCCATGGAAATCATGTACAAAGCAATAACTATGATTACCAGCATGATAATGCAAGATATATGCATGCACAGAGACGTTATAGCATGCAGATTTGAAATAACCAGATCCATTTGAGGGAAGTTGTTTTATCCTTATTGTATTACATTTCTTATTCTGCTCCATGATTTTAATTCTTTAATATTTTTTCATTTTAATTATGTTTTCCATTATTATTGTTATGTTATTATATTATGTTTTGCATTTGAATGGTCTGCTTCTTCCAGAGATAAGTGGACTCTCGCTGCATCCAAGCATAAATGCACGTCCCCAATAAGAGCCATTGTTGGCACCTGAAAATTTAGGTCCTAAATATGCGAAATGTCAGGGAAGTATAAAAATTATTTTCATTTTCATAAATATTTCCCTATTTTGAAATTTAAATTGAAGAGAGAAAATAGGTACATAGGGTAAAGGGTGGCGATCGGAGTTGAACACTCAACCTCTCAAGCCATCCCTTTTCCCTACCTACCTACCCATCCCCCCTCTAACTAGTTAGTCTAATTATTTTCTTTGAGTTATGTGTTAGAGAGAATCATATTATCTCACTTCTCTTTTATATTTGTTATTAAAAGTTTTTCACATAAATATATTTCCTATATTTTAACTTATCCTAATTTGCCCTAGAGTATTAATGTGAAATAACTTTTTAGGGTAAATTAACATAGTTGAGGTGTCTTTTTTTTTCTTTTTTGAAATATATATTTCACTTTATATGCCTATTGAAAATATTTATTAGGTGATTTTAAATCATGTTTTCTTAAAGTAATTAATTTTCCTTAAAATCAAGATATATTTTTATTTCCAAAGAATAAATTGTAAAGGCATAGTTTTATTTTTACCTTGGTTATTTTTTAAAAGGTTTATTAAAATTTGTTAATAATCATCTAATTATGGATTTGGTGTGCAAGAATTTTATAAATAGATGATGATAACCAAGGTGAATTATCCGACAAAGTGACAAAATACTATTTGTAACATGGGAAATGTTTTTCCCTCAAACCATTTATATGATTAATATTGTACTTTATAGGGTTAATTATAGGATTAGGTTTTTGTGAAAAGGTGTGTCTTTTCACGGGAAACCTTTGAATAGGATATTTATATTGAGTCATTTGTAATAAAAAATTAACACGACTCAATGAGGAGGAAAACTCTGACAACTACAGATTTTGAACCATCATATACAAATTTTTCAAATACCAAATGAGATAAGTTGTTTCATGTTTATTTGAGGTTATCTGTTATTTATTTTCAGTTAGTTTTTCAGATACTCTATATATTAGAGTGTTCCACTGTGTTCTATTCCCTGATTTTTATAGTTCAAAGTTAATATATGCAACTCGAATATCAATTGTATGGTCTGTGAACCTGCCATTGTTCTTGTCGGTCTCTTAATTTGAGTTAAACTCGATACGATTAGTTGTGTGAATTGATTTGAATTATGAATCAAGCGAAAGCCTGTGGAATGATAGTCTTGCTTTATTAAAGCAAGTTTTCTTAAAACTGTCTCTGATTATACGTAGGATTGGAAATTTCTGACTCTATAACCCAAATTTTCATAAGGCAATGATCTTATTATCGTTTGATAATTGTTATACGATTCTTCTTTGTAGTTTATAATTAAATCTGATTACTTTCTTTAAAAGGCATTTGAAATTAGGTTTTTTAGTGACAATTTAGTTTTAGTTTAGATTTCATAGAATACAGCTATTAGGAGATTATATTGTTTTCCTCCAAAGATCATTTACCCCTTTTGAAGGAATTTTGTTTGACTGTGCATGCATTTGTGCAACATAGGGAATTCATGAATTTAGGCCTACCAACCGTGGTTCAATCAAGCCAGAATTGCAAAGGCACTAGTATATGCCTGTCAGTTGGCCAAAAACAATCCATCATTTTTGAGCACCAACACCACATAGTGAATATCAACAACAAAAAAAATAAAGAGAGATCAAACACTTCACACAATGCCTTGAAGGTAATAGCAATGATGCTCTAGCTCTCAAAGCTCGCGGGTCATCAAGCATTCCAAATGCAAAGATGTAAACAATGTGAGTATTAACATTCATATTGTGCCATCAAATCAACAAATGCCATAAAAAAGAAATTGAGTTGATGAGAGGACAAAGCTCAAATGCCTACCTCAAGTCATGGCTGCCATATGATTGGCCAATGCTCTGTTTCTTATACACATATACATATATACATACATATATATACATATATATGTACACACACACACATATATATATATACATATACATACATATATATACATATACATATACATACATATATACATATATACATATATATACACACATATATACATACATACATAAATTTCAGAAGAATATGCATATATAATATACATACATATATACACATATATATACACATATATATACACATGTATACATACATACATATATATAGATACAAAACTTTTAGAAGAATATGCAAGAGTATAGGAATACAGAAGAGGATGAACATAAATAATAAGGGTATTCAATATATGTTGTAGTGTATACCACATCTGTTACAACTGCAGAGCCCTTCTTTTTTGTTTGTTTACTTTTACAGTATCACAAGCACGCTAAGAAAAATGACAGTGGAGGATAAGGATTCCCCTTCATAGACACTTTGTGTTGCAGATAGTCCTTTTAGCATATGATGAACCTTTTCTCCACCTATTAGTATTGCTACATTGTTGCGATTTTGTAGCTTTCCTTTTTAAGAAAGATGGGTTCAGGCTGGATTAGTGGAGTCATGGTAGTAATTCTCTTAGTATTGGAGCTCCTAACATGTTATTTCTTTGGTTGTGTATCTACCAAGGAGGTGGGTATTCATGCATGTTTGATAGTATATATATATTGAGTATTGACAAGACTTGTGGTTTGTGATAAATGGTTTAATGGGGGTGTGTTGTACATATTTTTTTACAGGTATATGTTGTCTATTCAGTATATTGGCCTTTCATATATGGATATGTATCTTTAATTGACTTCAGACCTGAGCTCTATTATAAATTTGGGTGTTTCATTCTAAACATGAGGGGTTCTCATTTTAGTTGAAAATAATGTTATGTAAGCCATTGAATGGCATAAGGGATAGTTATGTAACCTTGGGGTCACTTGAGTGATCCAAGG
>MU227613.1:216269-230010 GCA_018584345.1 Thuja plicata | reverse complement strand
TACTAGATGAGTGACTATAGTACCCTAGTTTGCATTATTAGATGATCTTGTTTAATTTGTGTTCATTTCATGAAAAGATACATGTAAAGGAAAATAAATTTCTACATCTAAAGATTACATGTATATACTATATTTATGCCAAATAACTTGTATATACTATACAAGGAAAGGAACTGAAAGATAAAATCATCTGGGCTGCTATGAGCATAGCCAACTTTCAGAAGAATATGCAAGAGTACATGCATACATAAGAGGATGAACATAAATAATAAGGGTACCAGACATTGCCTGAAGTGATGAATTTTTGATCCGGGTATGAATCCAGTGTGCTCCTGTGTGATCCAGAACCTGCAAAGAAAAGAGAGATGGGGGTTAGATCAAGAAGATCTAAGCAGCATCCTATTACTGATCCTCATCTATAATTATGCATGTGCATAGTCAAGCCATACAATTCTGAAAGAAAAACCATGCTACAAGACATGTGCACTCAAAAGAATGCTGCATAAAGGAAATAAGATACCATTTTTTTTCCTCATGAAATTATCATAAACGGGGAGTACCACATAGTGAATATCAACAACAAAACAAATAAAGAGATATCAAACACTTCACAAAATGCCTTGAAGGTAATAGAAATGATACCCTAGGTCTCAAAGCTCGTGGGTCATCAAGCATTCCAAATGCAAAGATGTAAATGAATGCTAGTCTTAAACAGTGAGCTCATAAACAATGCATGATGCCCTAGCTTTCAGCCTGCGAGCCATCAAGACATTTCCTCATGAAATGATCGTAAATGGGGAGTACCACATAGTGAATATCAAAAACAAAACAAATACAGAGAGATCAAACACTTCACACAATGCCTTGAAGGTAATATCAATGATGCCCTAGCTCTCAAAGCTCGCGGGTCATCAAGCATTCCATATGCAAAGACGTAAATAATGCCAGTATTAAACAGTGAGCTAATAAACAATGCATGATGCCGTAAATTGTAGCCCACGAGCCATCAAGACATTTCCTTATGAAATTATCATCAACGGGGAGTACCACATAGTGAATATCAACATAAAAAAAAATAAAGAGAGATCAAACACTTCACTTAATGCGTTGAAGGTAATAGCAATGATGCCCTAGATCTCAAAGCTCGTGGGTCATCAAGAACTCGAAATGAAAAGATGTAAACAATGCCAGTATTAAATAGTGAGCTCATAAACAATGCATGATGCCCTAACTTGTAGCCCGTGAGCCGTCAAAACATTTCCTCATGAAATGATCATAAACGGGGAGTACCACATAGTGCATATCAACAACAAAACAAATAAAGAGATATCAAACACTTCACACAATGCCTTGAAGGTAATAGAAATGATGCCCTAGCTCTCAAAGCTCACAGGTCATAAAGCATTCAAAATGAAAAGATGTAAACAATGCTAGTATTAAATCGCGAGCTCATAAACAATGCATGATGCCCTAGCTTGTAGCCTACGATCCATCAAGACATTTCCAGTATTAACAATGCTAACAATGCCAATGTTAACATTCTTATTGTGCCATTAAATCAAAAAAATGCCATCAAAATGAAGTTGAGTTAATGAGAATACAAAGCTCGAATGCCTACCTGATCAAGTCATGGCTACCATATACCAAGATTCCAATCTTCCATAGTTAGGCCCTCTTTGCACACAACAGTATGCGATCACGCTAAATTAGAAATGAGCCTTTTTTTTGTTTATAATCACGCGGGTGTCGCAATTCTGACAGTACCATCGCTATTACAACAACATCGGGGGCACTTGAAAAAAAAACACAAAAATCACACACAAATGGTAGTGTTGTTGCAAATTGGCATCGAAATTTGACCCCAAATGTTATAGTGTGGACTTAGTCATTTTTACAAAACTGAATATCCAAAACTATGTTGTGGTCCATTAAGAGACCATGCCAATGATTAGTGTTTCCCTAAATAAAAACCTATAATAAATTTTGATCAGGCCACTTTCCAACAATATCCCCCTTTGGCATTGATGACAACATTTAGTGAAAAATGACTAAGTGCTCAATACCAAACTGCTAACTAAGTGCATATTTTTCATACTCATTACTCCCCCTTTGACATCAATGACAAAGGTGTACTATAAATAATATCTATATACAAATCAAAATTGCACAACTGCTCATGAAAAACTCATACCATGTGAAGTACATCTTGGAAAGAGGTTTCCAAGATCTTCACCTCTATAGTCCATGTCTTTATTAATATACGACCAACATGAATTAATCTATTTAAAACAAAAGAAGATATTTCTGTGGCTTTCAGTGTTGTAGGCATGTCTTCAGTAAGAGATTTCTTCTCTTTCTCCATATCTAAAAGATATTTTTCCACCAATAATAGTAACAATATCAGTATTCCTTTGAAAAGGGTCACTTGTATCTCGCGAGGTTTCCAAAGACACAGGCACACTAGGAATAAAAAAGTTTGGTTGCTTGACTGTATTGAAAAACTGACTGCCATCTTCTCCTTCCTTAGGTGAATTAATGTTCATTTTAGGAGGCTTGGAGGACTCTCCTCTAAGAATAGTTTTGGGCTTAGTAGCCTTGGAATTAGGAGGTGAAGACTTCTATGGTTCAATCTCCATCAGTACTTTATCAAAGGCTCTATGTGTGTCTTCTATGACCTCATCATATTTCCTCCCCATTATCTTTATTAGTCTAGCTTTAATTCTCAATAGGGGTTTTATGGCTTTCATTATTCTCTCATGTTCATCATATGATACAACAGGTAGCATATCATCTATATCTTTCCTCCTTATCTGATCATCCTCTATTAGTGCTAATTATTTTCTTATTTCCAATTTCTCATACAATTCTTTGGGAATACTACCTTTTATCTCAAGTAGATTCTTCTTGAATACAAGCATATGATCTATGAAAAAATCTTCAATTAGAATCCTATCTTTCTCATCATACCTCTCATAATACTTAGGAAATTGAATGAGCTTTCCTTGATCAATAATTCTCTTCGCTAACATCTTTAGATCTGGTTTCCAAATATGTCTTACCTCTATTTTCTTCTCTTCCACTTTCTTTTCCTCTTCTATCTCCTCTTCTACTTCAGTCCTCTATCTTTTAGGGGGTGAACTATTTTGGGAGGACCTTGTGCTTCTCATAGGGATCTCTTCTATTTTCTCTGCCTATAATGTCCTCTTGGGTGGAGTAGGTGTAGTATGAGGCACATCAATCATAGTAGAAGGTGGACTGATAACTTTTTCAGGTTCTGGAGGTGGAAGGGCCGCTGGAGCAGTGATCACCAGTCTAGAGATACCTTCTGCCATATTTTTACTCACTTCTTTCATTTCATCCTTGGTAATTCCTTCCTTAGCTGCTAGATTATCTAATACATTCTCAACTTTTCTTCTCCTTGCTGCTTTGGTATGTTCTTCTTTGATCTTTGCTGATTTCTCCTCATAAGTTCCCCATCCTTTTTCGGAAGGGTCAATCTCAAAAGATAAGATATGCTCAACTTGCATAGTAAGAACTTCTGTACTAAATTCATAACCTATAGGATAATTCCACTTCTTCCTAGGTTCTACTACCTCAAAGCATACACAATCAATTTCAACCATGAAATATATTGTATCCTTGTACTTTTCAACCATTTCTTCAGGTATTATAACTCTCTCCTTCATTTTCCTTTGTAGAATTTTAAACATAGAAAATTATTCCCCATCTACCCAAGTGCTATTATGTCTCCTATAACTATTTGTAATCTTAATTCTAGTAGGTTCACTATCTTTCCAAGCTCTAGGGTGCATTCCAGGAAATTTATGTACAATATGTATCAACAACGATCCAAACCTAAATGCCTTTGATTTGCCCTTCTTAATCTTCTTGAAATTCTCCAAAAATTATTGTCTTAGAACTTCGCACAGATTGTATTTGAAATTCTCCTTCACCCTTCACCATCTTGTTGGCCATCATTATGACTCCCACAGAAAAAAAATTAGGTCAGTTTCTATAATGAATCTTATACCCCAAAATCATAGATATCAACCTTATCTTGCTAAAAGATGTCAACTATGGTCATCACTCTCTTATCCCATCTAGAGTGTGTAAGGGTTTCCACCCATTTCTTTGTGTTCTTCTCCACAATAGGGATGATGCCAGAATTGTCCAATCCTATACAATCATGTATAATCTCACTGGTGATCTTAATAGGCTTCTCACAAATCCATAGAAATTGACCATAAACTTTGCTCAAAACAATCTTGATCCACTCTTCTTCGTCAAACTCATAGAGTTCCGCCATTGACATAATGCTAAGGTTTTCCAAATGAGCAAACTCATCCGTATATTTTCCACCTTCCTTGATCATGTCCTTAATCTCTTTAAAGATCTCAAAGTTCCTAGTGATTCATATTTGGAATGAGTGTATGCCCTAATATATTCCACATGAAGCACACCATAGGGTGTTTGTGAAAATGCACCTTCAAGATTTTATTCTGTAGACTTGTAAGGATGTTTCTTAAATTTATGCCTTAGAAGTTCACTAACATTGAAAATCAACATAGTATCTATAGTAATCAAAAGCTTGCAAGTGATCAAAATACCTTTTTTCTTGATGAATCAGGGTACGCTTGTTCAACGATCATGAAAATGTGCTAGCTTCTCTTCTTGTTCCTCTGGTCTCCTTTAGCTCTGCTCAAATAGTGATCATATATCTTCAAGTGAATAAAATTATACTTTGCCATGCAAGAATTGACACATTTACCAATGAACTCATAAATCTTCTAATGATCTAGTCAACCATCAATCTGGTGATCACAAGATACAGTGTGTATAACTATACAATCTTAGATAGGCATTACAAATCAATCATATATACTCTCCATAAGCTCACAAAAGCTTATTCCACATAAACAGGGGCTGGAAATATTTTTGTTATATTTGTCCGAATCTCCCCCTAAGTCCATGCTTGGCCATATGGGTTTATGCAACAACATCAGGCGAGGGTTTAGTAGCATCTACTGAATCTCTCTGAATGTTAGGCTCACTTTGCTCCTTCACTTTCCAAACTTTACCACTCTCTTTCACAAATCGATTGTCAAACTCTTCCATGTATTCTACCATACTTTTTCCAACATCAACATTCTTTCTTTATAACAATAGGTGGTGTTCTTCTGTTACTTTTAGTTCCATTATACCTGCAAAACTTTGCTATATGTCTTTGATTGTTACATTTATAACATGTAGGAGATTATATGTTCTTATTAACCTGTAACCTGTAGTTCCTTGCAGTGTGTCCAAAGTTATTGTATTTGTAACATGTAATATTAGCTATTGTTTCCTCTTTGATATAGTCTTGTTTAGTGTGGGGTTGATCAGGATTTCTAAATTCTATCTTCTTGTGTCCATATTCATAGCAATTGAAACAATAAACAGAAAAGGGCTTATAAGGAGCTTTACCTCTGCAATCCCTCTCCATGTGACCAACTTTGTTGCATCCAAAAAATCTACCTCTGAAAGGTCTGATATGCTCTCTAGCTTCTTCTTTAGTTGGTCATTCTACATATGTCTTTTCTTCATATTTCCTTTTCTTGAGATTTAGAATATTCAACTTTATTAAAGCCAACCCCTGTCACGTCAACTTTAGGATTCTATCTTTCTCTCTATTCATCTATCTTGTCACTGCTTGCATGAAGTGTTTCAATGTGATTATTAGCCTCAACACGTTCTCCTTTAATAGTTTGGTTGTATTTCTCTAATTCATGATACTTGATTCTATAGTCATCAAGTTCAACCTACATCTTCCCCATTTGAACATTTGCATTATTAAGGATCTCTTCAATCTTGGTTTGTTCATCTCTCTCTTGTTGAACTTCTTTAGCCATCTAAATAGAAGTATTTTTTTGTTCCTTCTTTTTCTTGTTCAAGTTGCTTGATCTGGTCAGACAAATCATTATCAGATTCCTCTTTTATCTTTTCCATAAGGTCTTGCCTTTGGTTCCTAGAAAATTCAAGTTGTTCCTTAAGTTTCTTGATGAAACCTTCTACTCTTCTCAATTTAAATTTCAAATCACCATTTTCAACTTTACCCTTATCAAGGTCTTCAAGTGTTGCTTCAAAGTTCTCTTCCAAAATTGAATCCATCTAGATCACCTTAAGCTGTTAGGATTTATCTCCAAGGGCTACAAGCTATGATACCAATTGTTAGGATTAAATAATACTGAGAGGGGGGGTGGGGGTGAATCAATATTACAACAATTTGTAAACTTATTTAACCAATTCAAACTCAACCATACAATTAATGAAATAAATAGAACATCCAAATAAAGTAAACAACTCATAACACCATGATTTGTTCATGAGGAAACCCTGGCCAAGGGAAAACCCCGGTGGGGATGATACCAACAAATAATGCACTAAGTGTACAGTGTCCTTGTTAGGATACCTAGCCCTATTAGGAGATAAATATTACATTGAGTACATATCCATGTTAAAGGATAGAAACCCTATTAGTGGTATACAATGAGCACACTGCTCTTACAAAGCAATACTATTATGTTATAATGATTTATAAAAAATGAATAATACAAGAATCTACTATGCTTAAGTATTCCAAGTTATAGCTCACATCAAATTCTGTCTGATCCTGACATCACAATGCATTTACACATTCCATCCATATCTTCGCATCATAAAACAACTCTACTTATATATTCAATCTCAAAATGTTCTTCCAATCGACTCACAAGAACATCACAAAACGTGTCCAAAACTTAACCAAATATCAAATACATAGTTGACAATCATACTCTACCAAAATTATGGTAGGACCCAATCCAAATACAAAGTAGAACTCTTGGATTCCTCAAATTACTCCCTTAATTATCGCGACCATTCATCTTCGGTGTATCACTATTGTACTGTCTTTGCCTGTCTTCAACATGTTGTAACTCTCTCTAGTCAACTCAAAAAACAAGCAACCTTAACTGAAGGTCTATACTATCCCATAGTATACTTCTCTAAGCTTTCATATCTTAGCTTGATGCATACCATGATCGCTGATCAAAACTGTGTGACTATACTCTGCTAACTGCATCCTGGACATAGTCATTTAAAAAAAATAGAATATCCAAAATTATGTTGTGCTCTAAGAGACCATTCCAATGAGTATTGTTTCCATAAATGAAAACCTATAAGAATGTTGATCAAGCCACTTTCCAACACCATGCAACCATTGATAGTATGCCATGTAGGAAAAACCACCATGAGGGCACCCAACACTACACACAAACAACATCCTCTAGCCCCTTCTTGATCATTGTTCCTCAGCAAAAACCTACAAAAACCAGAGGCTTATGAAGGCACACATCACGACGGCCAACACATTGACCTTTCCAAGCTGTGAAAGACTACCACTATGCATAAAAAACATGGAAATATCTAATTGAATCATGCGTGAGACCTGCAAATATCCATTTTTGGGATCTCGCATCTGCCCTGATTTTCGTTGATAAGACCACTTCCAATAATGCATCACACCGACCTATTCTAGGGAAGATACATGGCATCCTTGGACACGTCATGATATAGACACCCAACGGTGCCACATCAACACCAAAAAAAGAATACACGAACTTGTACCATGTGCAACATCATCAGTGTACCCTCCAACCAGATTTTGACATGCAGGCGAGCTATTTTTTTGCTGTAATGGTCATATAACTGTCAATTTTAGCATAGTGGTTTGCTGACATCAACACTGTGTCGACATCCTTTTGAAAAATTTGGATCCCTCTCCATTGATAGTTTTTATTTTGGAGGAAAACTTCAAACCCCCATAACTTTGTCATTTTGAGGATTTTTTTAAAGCAAAGTTTTTTGGATTGGGGTAGAATTTCATGCTATTCATTGCTATGTAGGTATTTTTTGATCTTGATCGACAAATGTTCTAGAATTTACAATTTTTGATGACTGTTCCTATCTAATCTTTATTTTTTCAACTTAAAAGGGTTCATTAAGACTCATATAGATACATTTTTTGGTGTTTTTTTAAAGTGCTTAATTTTTTGTCCACTTTTCATATTCACTGTTAGATTGTAGCTATTGTAAGTGGACATATCACTTTCAACATTTGGTATTTTTTGGCCTATTTTGGCACTTGTAATTGATTGGATCCTTTAGTGATCTTGTGTCTTATTTGTTTGAGTCTTCTATAGCCTTATTTTGGTAGTTGTAATCATTAACATTAGAAGTCAAGTTTTCCTTATTTTACAAGTGGCAATTGTACATGCACACTAGGTATAAAGTGTCAAAATCATAATTTTTTTAAAAAATTTTAATTTTAATTTTTTTTGGTGGGGGGGAAGCCGTGTTGGAAATATATTGTAGGCTAGGTGACTGAGAGAGGGGGCCAGGGGGGGGTGAATAAGGAACCAATAAAACTTAACTTTTATCCTTTATTAGATTGACTAATCTAATTGCATGCATGGAACAGAAAAGCAATAAAAATTCATAACACTTGACACAAGATATGGTGACCCAAAAACCTTCCAAATAGAAATTAAAATAGGGGTGGGGATGATACCCACAAGCTTTAGAAATGTAGTAATAAAGTTGGCCGGTTAAGGCTTAAAATTGACCACTTCTAATGGTCTACCCTATTAGGAGCAATAAGGACTGTTAGGTCCACCTTGTGAAAGGATTTATACAATACAATTAAGTATGCACTCTGTTAGGAGATTTGAGAAGGACTGTTAGGTCCACCCTATTAAAGGATTTCACTGATACACCTATTAGAATGAATTCGTGAATGATCTTCTATGCAACTCTGATTTGCTGAATATGATCCTTTGATGTAGTACTGATCACCTGAATGTGATAGACGAGTCTCTACTTTTCCTTTATACTGCTGTAGCCTTCTAATAAATCTTCCACTTCATATTCACATATATATATATATATATATATATTCAATGTTGTTCTCATGATTGATATCTTTTTGGATAAAAAAAGTGTCTTACATATATACCTATCCAAATCAATCACCTCCACCAGTCAGCTACTATCATATTAAATAGTATCAAACAATATTTACTAAGTCGGCCAAATATTGATACTTGGGTCCAGTAATCCACTTGGGTGATATATTGACACTTGGGTGACATAGTGAACTTGGAAACTCTAGCACTTGGTTGACACTGGGTTCTTGGTCCACATTGATCACTCTGAGATGGTATGCAAATCGAGTAACACTACTGACTCGGTAGACACTGCTTGGAACTAACTGCTTGATCGACACTGCAACTGCTTGGCTTGGTCAACATTGTTGGCTCAGCTAACAATGTAACCATATGAATGACTAAGTGTTTTGGCACTAATTGACAATATGTCTTTCCATAAGGTCTAAAATCTCCCCCTTTGGCATTAGTGACAAAAACACTTATCATACCAAAAACTCTGATCAAATAAACTGATAAGTCAAAACTCCCCCTTTCCATGTGCTTGGGTTCTAGCTTGGTTTTGACTACTTCTCTACAACTTGGTTGCAACTGACTTTGTTTTTAATTTTTCAAAATTATTTTTGTAAATCTTCTATATATATATATATCTTTATCTTCTCTGTACATGTATTTCCTCATATATAAACATATATATCCTATCTTTCCCCCTTGTTTTTGACACATGCAAAAAATGCATATCTACAAGGTAATACCAAAATATGAAAGGAAATAACTATGTACCTTCAAAATTTGAGATAAAGCCTTATCCCAATTGTCCTACAACACCTTCAAGATATGCAACTCATTCTGAATTTCTGCAGACAACTCCATATTAAGCTCAACAACTGAAAAAATGTTATCATGGATGAGTGTCTTTGCATGAGAAATATATTTTTGCATGACATCCATATGAGGAATGAGTTGGCTTTGAATATATGAAAGGGAGTCCCTTGTTCTTCTTTCTTCCCTCAGTAGCTCTGCCCACAGATCAGTCAGATACTTGATCTTAACAAAATATTCTGAACTTGAACTAGGATTAAGTGCCAACTGGCTTGCACTTGCCTTCAAATCAGTGTCAATCTTTGTCAGGTTACTCTTTATTTCCATGGTAAAATTTGATGTGTCACTCAACTTTACAAATAATGCTACAAAATTATTCACAGTGGTTTCTAGAGAGCTAATGATAGTGGATATCTTCACTTGATCTATTGCAATCTTACTTGCAACATTCTCTAGAACCTTATTCTCAAATTTTCTCCCTGCCTTCTACAACAATTTCTCCTGACCACTTAGATCATGGTTAAACTTGTGAAATATGTCAACAAGTTGGTCCATTATAGAGTCTTTCTCATTGACTTCAATCTCTAATGTACCAAGGAATATACATTTGATGACCTCTAGCACTCTGTTCATTTTCTTCTCAGCTCAGAGCTTCCGTTGTTTTTCTCTTTTCTTCTATAGCTCACCAAGGATGTCCATTTGCTCAGTTAGAAAGATCCCAATTAGGAATCACAATGTCTTCCTCAAGGACAACTTCATCAGTAATTATTTCCTTTTCTTTATCCTTGACCTTGGGATTAGGTGAAGGAATGATTTCCTTACCTTTTCCATCATCATCCTTATCCTCAGTGTTCAGTTGAAGTAGGTCATTAACTATTATTGCATCAACTGTAGAATTAGTACCAACTATTGAAATATTCATAGCATCCTGTTGTGACTCAGTCTAGCTTGGCCCAGTAGTAGGTAGAGCCTGATGCTTGGTTCCTACTAGACTTGATGTAGACTCTGTGGTCTTTTCTTTGCTCAGAGATAAGATAATATGAGTAGCTGATTGGGGCAGGGATGCAATTATTTCCACTGCTATCTTCTCTGCATTAGATTCCTCAATTGTCTATACCTCAGGTAGTTCTTCATCTTTAACCTGTACATAAGGCTCTATACTCGGTTCCTCTATCTTATCATATTCCTTGTCTTCCTTGTTATAAAAATGGACTTCCACAACCTAGTTACGGTCCGCAACATCCTCTATTTTCTTGCCCAAATCTTGGAAGGTTCTAAACCTTGGAGTATGTCTACTTTCATAATTAGACATAGCATCTTTTACCTCCTTAGTAGTCAATGTAGGCATGACTGTCTTCAAGGTTTTTTTTTTGATGTCCCTTTCAATTTGGACTGCATTGTTCTAGTGAATGGTGATTGCCTTAAGAAGGTCTTTAGTCATTTGGATTTTCAATTCAGATGGATCGTACTTCCATTTTTCCATCTTGACTACTAATTCATCCTCAACCATCTTCTGCTCATCCTTGGTTCTAGAAGCATACTTAAGTGATATGAGACTTGACATACCACTACCTTCCTTAAATTGTTCAACCTTTTTCTCAAAGGTAAGTGGTGGCTTCTTGAATGTAACTATTTCTTCCTCTTCATCATCTTCTTTAGGCAATATCCATTTTCTTCTAGATCTCCTGGGTTTGTTTGCAGTGAAGGAAGGGGTAGAGATCTTTGGTGTTTTCTTGGGGGCTAGGCTCTTCTTCTTAGGAGGACCTTCTTCTACTTCTTCCCCTTCTTTCTCAGGTTATTCTTCTTCTACCTTTATGTCATCCTCTTTTCCTTTAGTGATCGAAAGAGGAGTGTCAGATGACTTGCTATATTTCTTTCCAAACTTCTCGATTCTTTTCCTTCCTCTCTTCAAGATTTTGGGAATCTCTATTTCCAATGTTATTCTTCCCTTAGCTTCTTTATAAGTACCAAAATATGCTACTTTAGGATCAATGAGCTCATTAATAAGTGCCTCAAAAATATCTCTAGTCTCATCAATGTTAACCTCATATGCAAGAGGTTTCACCCATGCAACCCTCTATTTGACTGCTTGGATGTGTACTCTGTCACAGTCGACTAGGAAGCATATATCATCCTTATAGTCTTCTACCAATTGTTTAGGAATTCTGAATCTATTCTACATTTTCTCTCTGAAACTCTCAAAGTAAGCATCCATGATGCTTTTAAAGTTGTCTCCCAATTCTGCTATAAACTCATTCATCTGATAAACTATAGGCATATCCTTCTTCCATAAAATTGTGCCTTTTAAAGGGAAAAAAATTTGAATATAAAATAATAAGCAGACCAAGAGTGAACCGAAATTACACAGATTGGTCTTAGATGCCTTGATGCTCTCCATGTTTTTTCTCAGTTGGATGATCTACAACTTTGCTAGTTAGAATGATAGATTTTTCTTCACCAGTTTGTACGCCAAGTCTATAGCCTCACATGGAACACTGTTGATGACATGTAACTAATTGAATGTTTGAAGATGTTGAGTTGATCACCAAAATGTAGAAAGATAATGCAAGACATTAAATCAGTTAATGGATTGTATTGTCATTGATGTCAACTTGATATAATCTAATCGGTTATAATCAAAGTGTCAAAGAATTCAAAGAATCAAAAAGAAAAGGATTATGCTTTCAGTAATACATAAAAGACAAGTATTCACTATGTGACTTAAAACACCGACGGTCAGTGGAACCCGACAGATAGAGATCACCGAAAGTCAAGTCATAGTGATGCCTGAGAAAAGAAACCGATGAGCATTACCGATGAGAAGAATCACAAGCATACCCGATGGCTAGAATCAAAGAGTAACCCAATGGACAGACAAGCCTGAAGGATAGACAACCCCGATGGAGAAGCCCGAGGAGAACTAGAGTGTTCTGATTAAGTAAAAATAGGTTTTACAAGGACCCAAAACCTTTACAAAAAACAAAGAGTTCAGCAGGTTTTACAAGGACCTGCAACCTAGAGTTTAAAGATAGTTAAACAGTATAAAGCAGAAACAACTATGCCTAAGCACCATAAAAGGAAGGAACAAAAAAACAATGATCCGAACAGAAAAAGTCCCAAAGAAACAACAGAAGACAACAGGGATAGCAAAAAACCCAACCAGGATAGCAAAAGGAATAGCTACATCTCCTTTACCAGCTCCTCAACTTCGAGGACCATGATTTGCATGTTGTTGACCGAAGTTTTAAGCTCCTCTGTTTCTTTGTCCTCCTTAGGACTCTTTTTCTTAGTAATGGATCTGGTACACAATCCCAGTCCCATATTCTCCACTATACTGCTGTCTTTATCCTTGTTGATCCTTTCTAGTTTGTCCATTAGAATTTGCGCATGACCACAGTAAGCTTTTAGGCTTATGAGACATTGTTCCCCTATTTTTTAAACTGATGCCTCCAGTCTTTTAACTTTTTTATTCAGACTCTTAATTTCTTCCTCCTTGTTATGCTTTTCCATTCTGTCTTTAATATGTTTGATTTGTTTCTCCATGGTTTCCACCTTGTTAGCATACTCAGCCTGAGCTTCTGAGTTGCCAACAACTTCTTTCATTTCCTTCAGACACTCTGCCACAGGTTTTTCCCCAATCCCCATTCTGTTGAGAATTTTTATATCCTCCTATGTTTTATCAACTTGGTTTTTCAAAATAACCTGATCATTAAACATATTATTAATCAACCCAGAAAAACCCTCGATTATACCTTTGTTGTCTTTCTTATTATGATCCCCTTTTTCCATCTTGTCAGGATATTCCTTGAACCTAGAATCAACAACAATATTTTGGTCCAAATAATCTTCCCCCTTCTGAGTATCAATCTTCAGCTCCCTAGTTTTGATCAAAGTATCCTCTTTTTCATTATCTCTGTTATCTTTTTCCTTAGTCTTCCTCTTATCAGGGGTAATGTCTT
>MU227613.1:126317-153942 GCA_018584345.1 Thuja plicata | reverse complement strand
CATTAGTTTACATCATCTTCAAATTCTAAACACAAATGCCACTTTTATGTCGTTAAAGTTTACAAATTTGAATGTTGTCGTCCTTTTCCTTTATAAAAGTGTGACACAGGTTTGTACTTTTACCCTATATATAAAAATGTCATTCTTACTCTGATTAATTTGTAAACCAAGAAAAAATTTCATCTCACCAATCATTGAAATTTCAAACTCATTCTCCATTTCTTTAGCAAACTTCTTACTCATTTTATCATTGCCTCCAAAAATGATATCATCCAACAATTTATTAAATGCTTTAAACTTCACTCTAGGAAATACAACCCTCATCACAATAGAAAGCACAAAGAATGAAATCATAATAGAAAGTACATTAAACCTTTCACCATAATATGATCTTGTTCATGTAGGACCACACAGATCTGTATGCACCAGATCCAACTTCCCTTTTGCTGAATAAGATTTTCTCTTGAAAGTGCTTCTAGTATGTTTCCCCATAACAAATTCTCTACACACAGTGTTAGATGGCTTTAAAATTCTAGGTAGATCTCTCACTGCTTTTATCATACTTGCTTCACAATGTTATCAAAATTAACATGACAAAATATTCTGTGCCATAACTGATTGTCATCAACCTTTGCAATAAAACAAGAAGCTTCAGATGTGTTCAGTTCAAATACATTACCTCTGGATTTAGTACCAGATGCTATCAAGTCTCCTATTTTACTCTTGATAGAACATTTCCCATTAATGAAGTTCAGTTGATAACCCTTGTCCACTAGCTGTCCAACACTCAACAAATTATGCTTAAGTCCTTCAACAAGTAATACATTGTCAGTGTTAGTCTCTCCATCCAAAGAAATAGATCCAACTCCAATAATAAGTTTAGGATTATTGTCACCAAATCTAAAAACACCACCATCATGTCTTTTCAGACTCAAAGACTTATTTTTATCTCCAGTCATATGATGTGAACAACCACTATCTATGACCCATTTAGATTTATTTTCAACTCAGGATACTAGGGATTTTTATTCAAGCATAGGTTCATCATCCTTAATAGAAATAAATCCAATTTCATCATAGTCATCATCCTCATCATCAGATATACCCTCACTAGCATAATAACATTCCTTATCCTTTGAGTACTTAGACTTAAAAAAATTAGGTTTGTGCTTTGGAATTCTTGTAGGACATCTAGGTGCAAAATGACCAATCTTATTACATGAAAAACATTTCAAAGGTAATTTGCTTTCATATTTACCCTTACCTCTCTTTTCTCTTCTAGCAATCAATGCCACAAATTCATCTAGCTTCCTTTCTTCTTCCTGTAATTGTTCCCATTCATCAGCATAGGCTCCAAGTTCTTCTCTTAGATCACTACTGCTTGTGCTTGCATTTGTAGGTAAGATCCTTTTGTTTTTGTGCATGGTTGCCTTGAATGCTGACTCAACTTTAGGTAAAGTGTCTCCCAATTCTGCGACCTCAAATGTAGTTAGGTTGCCAATCAACATCTCTTTGGTGAAGTTTGGTGTCAAAGGTATGATCTCCTCTATGGCCTAAACTTTAGTTCTATATGCAGGTGTCAAAGATATGAGTATCTTTGCAATCACTTCTTCCTCACTGTAAGTTCCTCCAAATTTCCTAATACCAGTAACCACTTCAATAATTCTCTCTGCATATACTCTAATTTTCTCATCTGATCTCATCTTTAGTGATTCCATCTTATGTAACTTTGCTTGCTTTGTAAACTTGTCGCCAACATATAGTGCTTCCAGTCTTGTCCAGATTTCATGTGCCGAGTCCAAGTCTTTTACTTTAGTAAATTCTCCTTTTGATACTGCATTGATCAAAGATTCCCTTGCAACCATATTGCATAAAAATAGCTTATTTTCATCTTTAGTGTCTTTCTCTAATTCATCCTCAGCTGCTAACTTTTCTTTCTTCTTTGTTATCATCCAGTAATCAATTCCCAGACATAGCAAATGTGTTCTCATCTTGTTCTGCCAACCGTCAAAGTTTTTAGGATCAAACTTTGGACTACCCTTCCTATAGTAAGTCATCTTCAGGATCACCTCAAGCTGTTAAACTTTCTCTCTGATGACCAGTAGCTCTGATACCAATTGTTAGGAATAATAGTCCACAAGACAACTGAGAAGGGGGGTGAATCAATTATAATATATATTATTAAACTTTAAACTTTATAAACCAAATTTTCAAATGTAAATGATAACACAGTAAATGCCAACACCATAACACAATATTATTTGTTGAGGAAACCCTATTAAAGGTTAAACCCCGGTGGAAATTAACACCCACAAATAATGTACTAAGAGTCTAGTATCCCTGTTAAAAGATATTAACCCTGTTAGGAGCTTGTTACAACATTACTGTACACAGTCCCTGTTAGGAGACAAATCATGTTAGGAGTCAAATAAAATAGTAGGACCACTACCAAGGCACACTTCCCAAAGAAGGTTAAAGCCACCCTCAAGGATTTACAATCCGAATCAAGTGTATAAAGAAAATACACAATCCAGTGAACTGTCTGATAGCAACTATCTTTGCTTAGTCAGTTCCAATGAAGTATCAACTCTTCTTTGTATCCAGCAGTCAACAAGATTCACAGCTTCCACACATCTCTGTCCTTTTTTGTCTCTGCCACATCTTCTCCAAAAGAAAAGATCACTCATATATGCCCTCTTACAATAATTCATTAGGTCAGCCAGTTAAGCTTTCTTAATACATAATTAACCAGGTCAGCTAATTAAGGCTTTCCATCATACAAATAATTATATAACTCCTTGCTAAGATACACATGGTACCTATAACAAGTAAACATCAACTATAATCCATTACATATACTTCCAGATCCGCAATCCATGCTCACAATTAATTTTACATGCTACATGTCTTAAGTCGGCCAACAAATAGGTCTCCTCCATAATACATGCCACAACTGACGTCATGAGTATCCAAACAAAAATTGAAATCAACCCATTATTCCATCATATGTCGGTTGTCCACCAGTAAGCTCGCATCATTTGAAATATCTTCTCCAGAAAGTTATTCCCGAAACATAGATACCTTCTCTCTCCAGAATCATAGTTACAGTCTAGAAAACCAGTCTTCACCAAATCAAATGTAACATCCAAAGTATCCAACATAAAGCCAAGAAACCTTAGGAATAAGGTCAACACACATCCTACTACATAAATCCAACTTCGATCATTCTGAATCATCCGTACAATGTTCATACACTTCTTCTAGTCAAGTAGCCAGTCTGTCTTCTCCATAGGAATATATGTTGACATCAGTAAAAAAACATGAATATCAACAACATGATCAGTAACCAAAAATGATATCATCTAACATACCTATCCAAATAAATTACTTCCACAAGTCGGCTACTATCATATTAAATAGTATCAAACAATATTTACTATGTCGGCCCAATACTAATACTCGGGTCTAGTAATCCACTTGGATGATATACTGAGTGAACTTGGAAACTCTGGCACTTGGTTGAAATTGGGTGCTCAGTCCACATTGATCACTCTAAGATGGTATACAACTCGGGTAACACTACTGACTCAGTAGACACTGCTTGGAACTAACTGCTCGGTCGACACTGCAACTACTTGGCTTGTTTAACACTGCTAGCTCAGTTAACACTGTAACCATATGAATGACTAAGTGTTTTTGAAATAATTGACAATATATCTTTCCATAAGGTCTATAGGGGAGGTGTAGGGCTTCTTGAGTGATTGTGCCTCTCTTTCTCTTGTGCTCTTTTTATTTTTGCATCATGGGTTCTCCTAAATTTCAACTTTTAACTCCACATACTTATGCATCATGGAAAATTAAAGCATGAATAAGATGATGGAAAAATGTTTAATTCAATATGTTGATGGAAGCATAGTTGCACCAGCTGATCCTAAACCGATCCTAATGCTCAATTAGAATGGATTGGTAAAAATTATATAGCTCTTGGAACTTTGAGAAGTATGTATTAGAGGACCTTATCTTCCATATTGACCAATGTAAAACAATCAAGGAAGCATAAGATAAGTTTGCTATTTTGTATGGTTCAACCCACTTTGCTTGCAACCCCATTTGCAAGAAAAGTGGGTTAAACTAGCGTGACTGATCTGGAGTAGTACTAGGATGGGTGACCTCCCAGGAATCCCTAATGTTTCATCTCTGTAAGCATCACCTAGATTCAATGAGTGCTAAGTATTCCATTAATTCTCATGATAGATGAGTTGTTGTGAACCACTACGCATGAAACACAGGTCAATGAGTTTGGCTCAAAAAAACTACATAGTTGAATCCTGGTAGCAATATCACAATTTGACTTGTTGTGGAAAATATCTCCTACTTATACACCAATTGTTTACCACCAAAGACCTAATCTTCTTTCTTCTTTCAATTCTTCCTATTACACGCCCAATTATTCTATTTGTTCAAAGGCCACTATAACATTATCCATGAACGAAGAAACACCAATTTCATAAGTTTCCACCAAACTCTTCAACCACATGTTATCTGCATTGTTATCCCCCAAGTTATAAAACCATCTTTTTTGTCTCCTACTCTTTTTGTATCTGTTCCCCCAACCATTTCATGCCATTTCCTTTCTCCTTTTTTCGATCCAACTAGATGTAGTTTTTCCTAGTGGGCACTGTGTTGCTCCTCATCCTAGCATCATAATTGTCTACTCTCCTTCAATCTAGGTTGTCTTTTTCTAATATTCCTCCTCTCCACTCTTCTCTACCTTCAACAACAAAGAAATATTTATGATCCATTTTAATGTATTTTTAAGTTATTTAATTAAGCTAATATTATATATTATATTTCACACTGGAAATTATTAAATATAATATAATATCATTTTTTAAAATTTCTCTCTATTTCTCCTCCTTTCTTTATATCCCTTTGTATCTATTTGTATCTCTTTGTCTCCCATCCTCTTTCTCTCTGTCTGTGTATCTCTCTTTACACACACACACACACACACACACACACACACACACACACACACACACACACACACACACACACATGTTGATCATGTGCTCGTTTAACTATGGGCAATGACTCAAATCATTACTACCCTCTCAACCATAGATGATATATGACCATCGTCACCCCCAAGCACTTCTCCTCTTCTAAATAATGTAGATTAAAATGGCCAAGAACAAATACCAATAAGGATCACTTCACTCCTTGAACCACAATACATAAATTTGCCTCTTGCACAAAGTTGACTTGCTATAGATAATCCATGATCTGCACTTAATATGATCTCCTTGGCTTGCTGTGAATTGTTCTTGCTTGTGTATACTCTTATGGGGAGATGATCATCCTTTATTTATACAAAAAGGTAGGCATCCTTTCACCAAGGGTTGGCATCCTATTAGTCATAGAAATTTTTTATAGGGTTGAAAGATATTCACAAGTCATCTTTGTAATAATATAAATATTTATATTTTCATTTGTGAATCGACTGTAGAAGGATCTGACCTTAGCTACAATAATCAACACTCCCTCTTAGCTAGGGAGGAATCCTTCTCGATATATGTGTCATGAAATGACATCTTCCATGGCTACTCCCAGAGGGTGAAATAGAGTTCATCACAGAGGCACTCAATGTGATGACATCCATCATGGCTACTCCCATGCATGGAAATGAATATGAACACAAGTGCCCATCACTGAGACACTCAACATGATGTCATCATCTAATCATGATGGTCACCATGGCTACTCCTAGAGGGTGAATCAAGCACAAGTGAGTTTTTCATGGAGTTTCTCAACATGAAATCCACCTTGGATGTTCCCAGAGGGTGGAACAAGGGCTTTCATCTCAAACTTCTCTCTCATAGAGAAGAATGCATTAACAAGGGCTTGCACCTCAAACTTCTCTCTCACAGGGAAGAATGAATTAACAAATCCTCATGATGATGTGGCTCCTTCTAAAGCTTCAAGAAATTGCTTCAACCTTCTAGCCTCCTTGTCCAAGGTTACCTCAGATGGTTTGGTCAGACTCCCTCTGAATGTTAATTCCTCCTCTTTGAAGAAAAATTTAGGCTCTTCCTCTTTGAGAGATGTTTCCAATTACGTGCCACCAACTTGGTCCCATGGAAGAAAGTTGTGTCTCCATTCTTTATCTAGCATGACTTCCTTATTGGATGAGTCAAGCTATGCAATCTCTCATCATCCTTATGCTTCTCGATCTATCCTGGAAGAGTTTAGACAGATTACTAACAATTTATAGAACTAAACTATCCTGAAGAGAAATATACAAACCAATGCTGAAAACATACATGATTTCACTATTCTCAATATTATAGCATGAATTATTCATGAAAATTATTCAATGTAAAAACAGAAAAATGCTTATCTCTTTATTGCCTAAACTTCTTTACAATCTACCAAATTGTTCTTTCTTGATCTTTGCACTTAAAGATCCAAATCTGCATAGCTGCTATCCTCATAGACATGAATGCCAAATGTGTAAGCATAGAAGATCATGACAACATCCTACCCGTCCATGTAAAAAAAAAGGAAGCTTTGGACAAGGTTGCATAAAATGCCTCAATAGCTGAGATTGTAACACCCGCAACAAACATCTATCTATTTGAACGACAACCACCATAGTTGTAGATTGGTTATTTTCTTTTTGTTAACTACCAATATTCTTTTGATATGCACGAAAATTCTCTGACTTAATCTCCATACCCTCAGGGCCCGTTTGGTTGCAGCCCATAACCGGGTTATGCAGCCCATAACCCGGTTATGGGGTGCAATTCCTTGTTTGGTGACCTCTAAATTGAATGCGAATATGGATTTGCAAATCCCCATTTGTGCAAAAATGTGGATGTCCAAATTCTTGCTAAAGAGGTGGAATGACTTTCATCTCCATGGTTTTCATAGAGATTAAAGCCATTTTAACTTTGCCGTCGGGTCCAATGCACTCCAAGGTTTGCATGATTAAATTTTTTTATATATGTTGTCGGGTCCGGAGCACTGCGTTGATTTAACTGTTGGAATGTGGATTTACAAATCCATCTTCCAGGTCAACCAAACAGTCCCAAAAAATGAAAACCAAGGTTTGCATAACCAGGCTATGGATAACCATGATTTGTTTCATTTTCCAATTCCCCAACCAAACGGGCCCTCAATGATGTAGAGTAATAGGTATTTGTATCAGCAGTCAATAGGAAGCTCTTATATCGAAAATGAAGACACAACAACAATCCAACTCTTAAGATGTTAGTTGATGTTTAACATAGGATAAAAATATCCGATCTCTAGATATTACCAGAATAATCCCATTTTGTGTATTCCCGTCACCTCCAATTCCAAGCTTCCCATCCATATGAACACAAAATGGATATGAGGTTTGGTTACTGAGTTCTTCAATGTTCAGAATTAGGAAACATTTGCCAGCAAGAGTCCATGCCTTGCCCAAACAACTCTTGATCTCAGGAAGACAACCTGGAGTATATAACTCCCACAGATAGGGATGTAAGTATTAGTTTCATCTGAATAAGGATTGGATCACGACAATTTCAAGGTCCAACTCCGTTTGGAAACTCATAGTAACATATATGAAGATGTAGAGAAGGCTCTCAACAGAGAATAATATGAGAAAAATCATGGCGAAGATTAACAGAATAGCCAATCTCAGAGTATTTGCGATGAAGACTTCAACTCAGGCACCAAAGCTATCAATATTAATTTTTCTGCCTTCATTTCCTGTACACTCTCTATAATGTTTGGCTTTCAATGTTTGGATGAAATCAAATGGCAATGTTCTCCATAGTGCCGTTAATATGAATAGATTTTATGCCAATAAATATTTCCAATGAATTCTAAAATCTCTATAAGTTTTTATTCATATCCTTATATCCCCCTTGCATTGGAATCAAGTTCAATCTTCAGAAATCACATATATTATTTGAATCTAGACCTCCTCCTTATTAACGGAATGATGAAATATTTCTTGGCTGGCGATATTGTTTCCCATTCATGAAAGGGCACAAAATATGTCGCCAATATTGATAAAGATGACTCACAAGCATAGCAATAACATTTGTTAACACCCAAAAAAAATTTCAATCTGCCAATTACTGAAATTTTGTCTCAATCTTTAACATGATAGAAGTCTCCCTTTGTCTTCGATAATACACAGATGAGCTTTAAATTCCCACGACACTCAAACACTGTATGCACTCAAGTAGGGACTTGTTCAAGAGACTTATACTCCCAATTTCCAGAAATGAAGATAACACAATTGAGTAAGGAAGGATCAATGATATCAATGCATGGGAGACTTTGGAAATGATCGAAAGGGCTCCTTGAACCGCCGGTCCATGTATCCCAATTCAAATAAGGGCGAGATCTTCATCAAAGGCTTACCCTGAAACATAGACATCCAAATTTCAAGTGGATGGATGTCGTTGTCCCCTTGGTTCTATTATTATTATCTTAAATATAACTACCGATACAGAGCTACCACTGAACAATGTGGACGTACAAAAACTGCCTTCAATTCTATCGCCATTTCTTGAAGAGTCCGTGGATCCTGGGTGTTGCTAACCAACGCTCATGGCCTCATATATATTTTGAACCAGATGATCCTTAACAGTTCAACAAAAAGAATATTTCAAAGCTTAATATTTCTAGTTCTGGATATTTTCTTTAGACCCGCTCTGATACCATGTTGATTATGTGCTTGTTTAACCACGATAAAAAACTTAGATCATTTTTTCCCTCCCAACCATAGATGATATATGGCTATTGTCTCCCCCAAACAATTATCTTCTAAATAATGCAGATTACAATGGCCAAGAGTAAAGACCAATAAGGATCACTTCACTCCTTGAAGCATAATACATCAATTTTCCTCTTGCACAAAGTTGAATTGTTGTAGATAATCCACGATCTTCTCTTAACATGATCTCCTTTCTTTTTGGCAATTTATTCTTGCTTGTGTATAATCTTACGAGGGGAGGACCATCCTTTATTTATACAACAACATAGGCGCCCTTTCACCCATGGTTGGCCTCCTTTTAGTCAAAGCAACTTTACATAGAGGTGGCGAACTTTCACAAGTTGGCTCTGTAATAATATAAATATTTATATTTTATATTTTCATTTGTGTGTTTTCCTTAGAAGGATCCGAACTCAGCTAAAATCATCAACATTACAGAGACACAAACACACGCATACACTTATATGTATATCTATATCTATATCAATGACACTTATATTTATATCTATATATATGTATATATGTGTGTGTATGCACACACACACACCATATCGTATCTCCTATATCTATTAATCTCGCTCCTTCTCTATCTATCATATATGTCTGTCTCCCCATTTCTCTCTTTCACACTTCTCTCTCTCTCTCTATATATATATATGTGTGTGTGTGTGTGTGTGTGTGCGTGCGCGCGTGTGATCTATCTTCCCTCCCTTTCTCTCCCCCCTTTACATACCATCTCCGTTGCTCTCTCTCTCTCTCTCTCTCTCTCTCTCTCCCCTTANCCCTCTCCGTTGCTCTCTCTCTCTCTCTCTCTCTCTCTCTCTCCCCTTAAATTTATTTAAATCTCTATCTCTTTATCACTCCACCTCACAAGCTCCCTCTCTCTCCTCCCTCTTCCTCCATATCTTTATCTCTTCCTCTCTATCTTCCTACATCTCTCTATTATTATCACTCCCTTTTCATTTATTTATCTATGTCCCTCTTCCTCTCTCCCTCTATCTTCATCTCTACCTCTATCTTCATCTTTCCATTCATTTATAGACATGCCTCCCTCTCTCTATCCATCAATCTCTCTCCTCTCTCCCTTTCCCTCTTCCTATACCTCTATCTTGTTATCTCTCCATCTCTCTCTACCCATATATATCTCCCCTCCCCCTCTCTTTATATATCACTTTTTATCTCTATCTTCACCTTTCTATGTATTCCTCTCTCCCTCTCTATATATTTATCTCTTCCATACTTATGCATCCTTATTTCCTTTCTCTTTATCTATATTTCTCTTCTTTGTATCTTTCCCCTTTCACATCTCCATATCCATATCTATCTCTATCTTCTTGTCTATCTCTATCTCCTTACCCCCTCTCTATCTCTCTCTTCCCACTCTATCTATCCCCATTTCTATCCCGATCTCTCCCTCTTTTGTGATTGCAAACATAATTTGAGCTTTTTGAAAGTGGAGTCTAATTATCTTCTTGATTCAAAGGTTTTGTTTCATTCATGTTTCAATCCTAGTAAGTGGATGCATAGTTTATTTGAAGCTATCACTTCTCCACTAATGCTTGCTCATAGATGATTTAATTGCTCAGTGAAAAATTCCATTGAACAAAGTAAATTTCTAATATACTTTGTTTCACCTTTTGTGTGACTTCTAAACTTCATGCGTTCAAACCCAAAGACATCAATGAGATGAAGTGAAACCTTAACATACTTCAACAATTCTATTCATTGCTAAAAAATTTTTTTTAAACACTTCAAATCATTTTATATCCATAGTGTAATGCTCCAAGCTTTCACACAAGACATTAATTGAGCCAACATTGGACAAATACATTTTTTACATTGTAAGTGACATTCACATGTTTCATTATACACCGTTGTGCACATAAGGTGTCATGACAAGTGCAATGACACACAAGATGACATCACCAATGTATCAAGCATGGTGACACAATGCAAAAGATTTCACTAACAATGTGACAAGTCATTGCTACCTTTGTTGCACAAGCAACATAATTTTGTAAATGGCTTACCAACGACCTTGTATATTGCACAAATGTATGCAACTACTAGACCCAATTTTTCCCAATTGACCTTGCACACCTCTTCAGTGCATCCATTACAAACTAAGGTAGAATTGCTAACACATATTATGTTATACGAGATACTTTCTCTTCCACAACTTCTTGAAAGATGTATTTATATTATTCATTAAAGAAAATAGGACAAACAATCCTCTTTATGAACCTATAAAAGACATAAGATTGGGAAGTGAATAAATGCTCCCCAAACTTAATCCCACAAAATTTACTCTCAAATAATGATCATTTGATTGAATTGTAAGTTTACAAGTTCAACATTGATATAGACCCTTTTTGGCTATGTAGGTAGAAAAAACATCTTCCCAACCCAACCATTTGACTTAGCTGCTTAGGGGAGAGGGCCCAATAGTTGATCCGGGTCAAATAGTTGATCACTCACTTGTGAATATATTATCCACTCTTACCACATATTTTCACTATATATTGTAATTAAATAATCCGCATGTAAATCAAAATAATTCAAAATTTTGATGAAAATGAACCAATACTTGAACACATGAGAACCTATAAATGTTATATTAAAAACACATAAATAAACTGAAATAAATAACTTTTTGTCTCCAATAAAATATCATAGCTATCTATTAGAAAATAATATGCTCACTTAATAAATAAAGATGCTCACTTAAAAAAGTATTGTTATCTTAGTGTACAAATAATACTCTTATGTGTACAACTATTGGGATACCAATGTATTTGTTTTAGAGTATTTCACTAACAATGTGACAAGTCATTGCTACCTTTGTTGCACAAGCAACATAATTTTGTAAATGGCTTACCAATGACCTTGTATATTGCACAAATGTATGCAACCACTAGACCCAATTTTTTCCCAATTGGCCTTGCACACCTCTTCAGTGCATCCATTACAAACTAAGGTAGAATTGCTAACACATATTATGTTATACAAGATACTTTCTCTTCCACAACTTCTTGAAAGCCGTATTTATATTATTCATTAAAGAAAACAAGACAAACAATCCTCTTTATGAACCTATAAAAGACATAAGACAGGGAAGTGAATAAATGCTCCCCAAACTTAATCCCACAAAATTTCCTCTCAAATAATGATCATCTGATTGAATTGTAAGTTTACAAGTTCAACATTGATATATACCCTTTTTGGCTATGTAGGTAGAAAAAACATCTTCCCAACCCAACCGTTTGACTTAGCTGCTTAGAGGGGAGGGCCCAATAGTTGATCACTCACTTGTGAATATATTATCCACTCTTACCACATATTTTCACTATATATTGTAATTAAATAATCCGCATGTAAATCAAAATAATTCCAAATGTTGATAAAAATAAACCAATACTTGAACACATGAGAACCTATAAATGTTATATTAAAAACACATAAACAAACTGAAATAAATAACTTTTTGTCTCCAATAAAATATCATAGCTATCTATTAGAAAATAATATGCTCACTTAATAAAGTATTGTTATCTTAGTGTACAAATAATATTCTTATGTGTACAACTATTGGGATACCAATGTATTTGTTTTAGAGTATTTAACATTAACAATTTTTCTTATGAAAAATATACTAGCCCTCATGACTACTGGTCCCTCTCCCCTAAATGCCTTGTATTTTCCCATGAAATGTGTGAGATTGTCAAAAAGTTTAAGTGTTCAACTATTGGTCCCTTTGTGTTCAATATAAGATGTATATTTGTTGGTAAACTGATTGTTCTTCTTTGTTATAACTCTAAGATGCCCAAATATGAAGAAGCAATTGAATACAATAGTTGGGAAATTATAATTGCATACTAATTTCCCTCTGAATTTAAAGGTACAACTCCCTTATATGAATGATTTTCAGTGAATTTTGATCTTTCCTAATCTAACAAGGGTATGTTCTTGACCCGAGAACAAAAGAGGTAAACCAAGCTAAACCCAGACAAGAAATAGCTTAGGCGGGATGAATTCAACTCTAAATCTAGCCAACTCTGAGCCTTCATCAATCAGATTAACTCCCAAAACTGGTAATGCATGAACTTCTACTGGAAATGTAGATGCAAGACTAAAGACTAAAGATGAAATAACAATGAATTGATCTATATCACAAGAACGTTTCCCAAACTTAAGATAACAACAAATTTTCTCCTTTGCCAATTATATCAAATCATAATACAAAACTCTGGTTCGAATACAGATTGTAAATATAACTTCAAAGAAACATTCAAATTCAACAGAAAGATAAATGCAATGAAATGGAATAGATAAAACAATGGTATTCATACATACAAATTTGACTTAGCAAAATGCTATCTTTTACACCAAAATTCAGCCGACCTTTGTATTAACTTTCAGTATAGTACATATAGAGTTTGAGTCTTGACCGTTACAAAAATAGTAACCGAAACGGTTCAACTTCTTTTAAGAAGGAATGATAAACAAAGGTTTATCTGTTACAATATCATCTAAATTTGGTACAAAGGGAGAATCTATTCAAGCTTCAGTTTCATTCCCTTTGCCTAATTTAGCCCTATAGGTGGTGACAACTGTAATAACTTTGATGAGCTCTTCATTCCTGTTGACATGGACATTGGTATATCGGATGAGCCACATGGAGTGCTCCTTGGCTAGGCTCTTAATTGCATTTGTCTGATCCTTCAATTCTTCCATGGATTTATAAATACATCCACTCAATTGCTGGAGTTCTGGTACTTTGTCCAAATGGGTGGAAGACTGTTCTGACAGCTTATGCACATAATCAGAAAATGACTTATGCATATTGGCCAATCCTATCATTTCTTTGCATATTGTCCACTCGTCTGTGATTCTGTGTGCAGACCTTGAAGAATCTTAAAGTCTTTGTTCTGTTCTTCTTTGATCTTAACATCTACTTGCTGCAACCCCGTCTTAGCCTAAATGATCATCTCGATTTTGAACTCTAGGATTTGAAGCCACTTGATTAGAGGTTCATCTACTTTTTGCAGAATCTTGGCTTCCAATGCCTCTTTGGTCTTCATCTTTACTGCTACATGGAGCATCACTATGCACTCCTGACACTTCACTCTCTCACATGCGAGAGTCTGCAAATTCTTCTCAATGATGTTCCTTTCCATCTCCAGTCTTAAGAGAGCATTACCCAGTTGCTCGACAACTTACAATCCCTCAGATTTGATTCTCTCAACCTATCCCTTTCCGATTTGTGTGAAGTGCCTATCCTCTTGCAATTTGGATATTATGGCTTGATTCTCCGTGGCATTGGGATCAAATGTGGTCTGAGTACTGGGAATACTGGCAATTGGAGTGACCAACTACCAGATGAAATTAGTCAATTCATTGACTTTGGCTTTAAGCTGTACCTTAGCCATTTTAAGTTCTTCCAGCTCTTCTTCAATCACTATATTAGTAGATTTCCACCAATCTACCTTGGTATCATGCCGAGATAAACCCATGTCAAATGAGTGTAGTTCAAAATTTGAAGGGGTTAAAATCTTCAAACCTTCCCTCCTTCGTGGGTTTCGCTACCTCCATGGTGAAGTGCCTAGTTTCTGGATCCTGACCCAAGGTAGACAACGTATTTACTTTCTTAGCCTTTGCTGTAGCAGCACCGGGTTGCAAATTTTGAGCTAAAGTATCTCTGCTGGGAGCTCCTTCTTCCACTCTCTTTCTTTTGCGCTCCAGGGTGTTTTCTATCCATGATTCAGGGCTGGTGACCTTAGAGGATGAGACTAACTCCTCTATAAACAGTTTCCTAATGACTGGAGGAGTAGACTTTGGTCTTGAAGAAAATGGATTTACAGAGGTAGGCGAAGAAGACACCAATCTGATGACTTGGGTAGCCTCTTGTTGCTTCTCAACCCTTTCGTTTGATTCTATAGCTGAGGCATTGGAGGTATCTTCACCCACCTCTACTACAACAGGGGACTCTCGTCTTGGGGTATCTTGGTTTGAAGTGTCGGCCGGTACATATATAGTGATTACTTTAGCTGACTGCTTAGGTTCTACATCTTTGGTGGGTTCCTCTATCAACCCAATATCTGGAAGCGGGCCTTCTCCACAAGTCTTCTTTGGTTGAACTTCTTTTTCAAGAGGTTCATTGCCTCCCCTAGCTGGCTGAGATGAACTTTTGGTCATAGTTGGGAGTATCACTGAAGAAGTCATTGCAATGTTGGAAGTATCCTTTGCCAGGGTCCTTTGAGTAGGAGGCTTCCATTCTGACCTCTTCCTTCTTCCTGCCATCCATTCGACCCACTACTATGTCCTCTTGTAAATGCCACTCATTAGAGTCTACAAGTCACCGATGTCTTGATCTAGCATGGGCTCGAAATAGATGGAGAGGGGTTTGATCTTCTTGAGATATGTATTATCATACATGTGCTAGCCATCATCTACTAGCCCCTCAACTGCAAGATTGACCTTGAAATTTTTGATTTGTTCAATGGTTAACTTGGCATAAAATCTATCTCTTCTCTCCAAATCATCTCTACAATTGGCCTAGTATTCTTCAATGTCATCTACATGATGGATAGCTTGGCTCATTTGCAGGTAGTCACGAGCATAATTAACTGGATCATATTGTGGCCTCAGAACATCATAGGTTTCTAATGAAAACATCTTTGAGAATGTCTTTAGAACATTCTTCACCTTAGACTGAGATGCACAACTGTAGGCTCCAATAGTGATGGGGAAGTCGTAGCCTTTCTTCCTGGCATCAACATAGATCAAATTCACTTGTAGCACTTGTCTCATCTCCTCCACCAGCACAATCATATCTGTAGAATATCTAGGCAACTTCAAAGGGAAGTCATTGAATCCTGCAAGACAAATGTATGAGAAATCCCCAAATTGAATGAAATAACATCCAAACTGGCTGATAAAAGACATGGCTTTGGGAGAGAATCTCCTTTCTGGATAGCCTTGTAGCTCCCTACACAATCTCATTGTAAACGCAACATTAACCCAAAGATACTCAACATAACTATTGTGTAATTGCAAAGAGGGGAAAAATTTGTAACTCTTAACATCATCAGGAAATTCCTCTAATCTAGGAAGTCCTTGCCAAATTTGGGTTGTATCCAAAATATATAAAAGGATTGAAGACATGTAAAATTCATTCTGGTGCTTAGCTCTATCTAGGGCCTCCGAGAGGTTCTCACTTACCATAAGGGCCCAATCAATGAATTGATGTTGGGAACAGATTACCTGAACTAGGAATAAATGATGGTCAAGAAAATTGAGTGCCTCACTCTCACCTCTGATCCTCTGGAGTAGCACCAGGATGTCTATGATTTTTGGCTTCAGATTAGCGCCATATAGTGTTTTTGGAAACTTCCCTTTGGCACTTCTAGGCTCTTGAAACCATGCCTTCATTATATCCTTCTTCAAAACTGACTTCTTTGCTATATATTTAGTTACCGCTCGACTGTATGTCATTTCTGAATACTCAGCTTTCTTTGGGATGTGAAACAAGTTCTGAACCGATTCTCTATCAATAGAGAGAAACACCGTATCATTGAGTAAGAGGATTTGCTTGGTGTCTGGGTTGTATCAAGTTAGACATTCTTAGATCAGTTTAGGGGCTTGAACGACTACAGGAAAACCAGCGGCTTTGACTAATCTGCTCTCCTTCAGTTTTTCAGGGATGGGATGCATCTGGTCCGCTTTTAGCATCTTTTGAAAGTTCTGCATATCAAAGAACTTTAGAGATGTATCTGAGATCTTATACCAGTTTGAGGTGATGCCATTCATTCTGTCAAATCCCATAAATCTGGAAGCCATGCTTTAAATGATTTGGTTCGGGAAACAAGAATATCTCTTAGGAATGCAGGAGGGAAGAATAATCAATATCAGAGGGTTTGAATTCACACAGTTTGTCAAACAAAGGTAGCTCATGTTCGCAATCTTCAACTGATTTTATAACTTTTGAATTCTTACCATTTAATGGCTGACTTCCTGTGCCACACGAATGAAAAAACCCAAGCATTAATGGAAAAAAGTCCGTTATGAAGTAAAATGACTTTATTTGGATTAATTGATTTGCTCTTATGGGCCATTGAGAAATGTCTTTTCACTTTAGTAACCGTAACGGTAACTTTCCTGAGGTAGCAGGAAATTACTTTTCCACTTCTCCTTTGGGCGGAGAAATGCTTTTGGAGTACTCTGTTCAAAAATTCACCAAAGGAGAAATTTGGCCTGTTGGGGTGCCAA
Source organism: Thuja plicata (assembly GCA_018584345.1). Classification (NCBI taxonomy): domain Eukaryota; kingdom Viridiplantae; phylum Streptophyta; class Pinopsida; order Cupressales; family Cupressaceae; genus Thuja; species Thuja plicata. Next base: position 136,898 of record MU227613.1, on the reverse strand, counting down.
AATTACATGTGTTGATTTCACTGGCCTTCTTTATATCTTGGATTCCTTATGAGATAGATTCTTCCTCAAAATTCCTTCATTTTAAAGGTTTGGCAGAAAATGCACTTCGCAGGTCGAAACCCGCTTGTTGGAGTAGTGGAGAAGCCATTTTCTGCTTTTCCACCTATATGCTTACACCTTAAACTTTTCCTCACTAAATCATTCCCTTTGCTTGAAATATGTTCAATCTAAATGCCCAAAGCTTTCTTATTCCCAAATTTATCAGTTTCAACCTTTATTGACATCTGATACTCTTAGGTCTGTTAATTGCGGAAAATGCACTTTGCAGGTGATTTTTCACCATGGCGAAGCTCGAAATGAATTTCTCACCAATGCTGCAAAATGAAGAGTTATGGATAAATACTTCAATTGCATATAAGACTGATGTTAGAATTATTCAAACTATGGCCTTTACCGGATTGGGAACTTAACCTATCCAATGAAAACATGACCTCAGATACAGATTCCCTATGGCTCACAAAAGAGAGGTCAAATTTGGGAAATCTGATATAGGTCTTTGAGCCTAAGGGGATAGCTAGACTCAGATTAAGGACTCACATGAAGCTTTCAAGACCACTTCTACACATTAAACATCCCCTTTTGTCTAAAGGTATGCAGACCAAAAGTGGGGCAACAATTGGCTCTGTTTGGGGACTTGGACAGTCACATGTCCAAGCAAGGAAGTCAAGTCTCTGGTTTTGATAAGCTCAATAAAAGGTGGCTCACAACAAAACTAAAGAAAGACACAGAAATGAAAGCATAAAGGAAACTTAAATAGGAAAACATAAATAGGAACTAAATGTAACTATTGTAAAATATAGGGGTTACCTATTTTCAATTCAGATCTGATAGAGTTTCAAATCCTGACCATTATAGGTTAGGGGTAGTGCCTCACCATCTAGATATGTCAATTTGAAATAATTCTTCTCAAATGCCTGATGGATCTTATAAGGTCCTTTCCACAATGCTTCAAATTTTCCGTGCATGCCTTTAGGTGTCTTGCGCTTATCCCATAACAACACCATGTCTCCCTGCATAAATTTTTGGGGTCTGCTCTTTTTGTCAAACAAGTCCTTCACACACATTTGGTGTCATGTTATGTGGTCAACCATTTTTTCTCTTTCTTCTTCAAGTTTTTTCAGGTACAAAATCCTCTTTTCTAAACCATCTTGGTATATGCCATCTTCTACTGTTGTTCTTAGTTTACAAGTTTCTAACTCCAATGGAAATGACAGACTGGCTTCTACCCCATAAAAAAGTTCAAAAGGAGATACACCGATGGCTCTTTTGGGAGTCAATCTATCTGCCCAGAGGGCTTCATAGATTTTCTTATGCCAAGTTTCCTGGTTATTTTCCACAAGCTTTTTCATGATGTTTACCAAATTTTTATTGCTAGACTCGGTTTGACCGTTCCCTTGAGGAAAATAGTCAGATGAATGACTGATCATGATGCCATACTGAAAGAAAAACTCAATAATTTCTTGAGAATAAAATTACGTGGCATTATCCATAACTAACTTGATAGGCACACCAAATCTTACCAGAATGTTTTCTTTGATAAACTCACATACTACCTCCAAAGTAGTTCTCTTGGTTGCTTTCGCCTCCACCCATTTTGTGAAGTAGTCTGTTGCAGTGATTATGTAGGTATAAACCATGCTAGATGTGGGATTTATAGGACCAATAAAATAAAGACCCCACTACTAAAAAGGACCCTCAATTATCACTGGTCTCAAGGGCAGTGCTGCTAGCTGAGGCTTTCCAGTAAACATTTTGCATTTTTCACATCTCGCTACCCAATGGTAAGCATCTCTAAAAATTCGTGGCCAGTAATAACACTGTCTCAAGATTTTGAATGTAGTGACTAATGAGAAGTGTCCTCCACAAGCTTCATTATGAAACACCTTTAATAGCTTCTCTTGCTGTTGTCTGTCAACACACCGAAGGAAAGTTCCATCTATAGATCTCTTATACAGTCTATCCTCCCAAATTATATATTTAGAGGCTTTCAGTTTGAGATCTCTCCTTTTCTTTGAAGTTAACCCTTTAGGGCATTCACCATATGTCAGGAAATACACAATGTTTTCAAACCAAGGGTCTTGCATACTTACTGCCAAAACCAAATGCGTAGCTTCTGGATCTTTGTCCGCTTGATTTTCCGCCATCGCCTTGTATAGTGCATTCCCTCTCACCAACTTGATGGGATTGATCTCTATGTCATATTCATAGGTCTTAGCCACCCATTTTCCTCTATTATTACATCCTACATCCTATTGAGTCAATATAATTTTTATTGCAATATCAGGCACATACACCAGAGAGTGAGAGTGTAAAATGTAAAATCTGAAATTCTTTAAAGCCTTTATGACTGCGAAAGCATGCTTTTCAGTCTAAGAGTATCTCAGTTTGTGATTATTTAGAGGTGTGATCATAAAATCAATGGGAGATTGGATTCCCTCCTCATTCTCCTGCATTAGGATGGCTGATAGAGTATGTTCAGATGAATAACAATAGATTATGAAATCTTTCTTATAATCTAGGTGACATAACACAGGAGCATTGGCTATGGCATCCTTTATGCTTCTAAAAGATTTTTTACAAGGATCATTCCACTTGAAACTCACATTTCCCTTCATCATGTCCACTATACGTTTAGTAATCTAAGAGAAATCTGGAATAAATCTCCTAAGAAAGTTTACTTGGCCAAAAAATGATTTCACTCCAGTTTTGTTCATGGGTAAACTCAATTGTTGGATTGCTCTTACTCTTTATGGGTTGATCCTTATGCCTTCTTGGGAAACAATGTGACCCAACAACTTCCCTTTAGTTACACAAAAAACTGACTTCTTGGGGTTGAATAAAATCCCATCTTCTCGACACCTTTGCAATACTCTTCGTAAATCATTTATGCGATCCACTCTTTTCCTAGAAAATATAGTAAGATCATCCAGATACATACCAATGATTTTTTTCTTTATATCACTAAAGGAAAGGTCCATACCTCTCTAAAATGTGGCTCCGATGTTGATTAACCCAAATGACATTCTATGATATGCAAAGGTGCCCCATGGAGTGGTGAAAGCGGTTTTATGCTGGTCTACTTTCTCAACTTCAATTTGGTTATACCTTGAGAAGCTATCTAACATGGAAATATTTTCAGCTCCAGCCACGATCTGCAAGAGGTGATCCATGTTGGGAAGTGCATAATTGTCTTTCAAGGAAGATTGATTAAGGTTTCTGAAGTCAATACAAATTCTTATCTCTCCATTCTTCTTCCTCACAGGCACTATATTCGCTACCTAGGTAGAATAATGGATAGGGTATATGATCTTTGCTTTGAGAATTTTATTTACTTCCCTTAATATGGCATCAACAACTTTGGGATTGTAATTCCTTTGTTTATGTCTAAATGGAGTTGCCTCAGGTTTCAAGAGAATCTGGTGTTGGAATTTCCTGTTCATAAAACTTTTCAAATCCTCATAACTCCAGGTGAAAACATCTTGGTATTCTAGGAAGAGTTTCCTGGCCTCTTTCCTCTCCTCTTTAGTGCAGAATTTCCCAATGTTGATCATCTTGGGATCCTTCTTGGTTTCTATGTTCATTCCCTCATATTTACCAGTGGTAGGACCTCTCTCGATTCTCTTCTTCTTAACAAAGGTGTCATGCCTATTGAAAAGCTTCTCTAGAGTGACCAAATGGGGGGAATGATATTACCTTGTAATTGAATGACATATGACTTATCCTTCTTTTGCTTATCCTGACGGTCTCCTTTAGTTCTGTTAGGAACATCTTTATGGAAGTTAACATTGCTCTCCGAAAAGAGAAGGAGGTTCTGGTCATCTTTGAACACTTGCCAATCTTCCACATTATCGGGCACAGACAGTCGATATACAATCTCCACTTGGTACTTCTTATCTTTGAATTTAGGGTGAGGGAGAAGTAACTAAGTTGACACTGCCAAGGAGTCTGCCTTAGAGTTCAATTCTCTCAGCACAGATTCAATATAGAATGCATCTAGTGCCTCTATTTCATCCCATACTTTGTTTTTGTAGTTCTTTAATCTATGATTTTTTATAGCATATTGATTCTTGACTTGATGCATGATTAGCTCAGCATCGCCATGAGCTCTGAGGATCTTCACACCCTTTTCCTTTGTAGCAATAATCCCTAACAAGAGGGATTCATAATCGATAGTATTGTTGGTGTTCCCGAACTCCAATTTATAAGCCAGGGGCTCACATACTCCATCTGGTGATATCAAGACCACACCTACACTAGATCCTGATGATGCACAACTGCCATAAAATTCAAGAGTCCAAATCTGTGGTGGCATTTCTTTGGCGGAAAACTGCTTTTCTTCTTCCCCAGGTTCCATTTCCTCATCGTGATCATTAGTAAACAACATATAGTTACCAAATTCCAATTCTTGATACAGAATTTGGGCTTTAGGGTCATCATATTTCAGTACTATAAACTTAGCTTTCTCCTCTAGGACCAGTTTAATCTTTTTATTGCCCATTGGGATTAAATCTTGGGACCAATCTAGCTTTATCTCCCCTCCAAGGTCCCTACAGGAACTCCTTCTTAACAGTAGACCGTAACTAGCGAGTATATTAGCAACAAGGATTGTTAACAACATTTTCTTCTCGGGGTGTGCCACCAGGGCCACTTGAGCATCTTTAATTTGACCAACCAGGGCTACTTGCTTGGAGTCCATGGAGTAACACCTACCATGGGATTTAGTGAGAGTAAGACCTAATGCTTTAGCTACAGTTGATGACATTAAATTATCTAATTCTCCGGAGTCTATTATGCAATTGCTTAACTTGCAACCATTGATATATAATGACACATAGAATGGGTCAGGATTTTGGCTTGGGAAAGTGGCCAAAACAGAAGGTTCCCCTTGCTTATTTGGTTCTGCATACATAGACTCATTTTCTATGGTAGTCATGACATTTTGGTTTAACTCCAGATTCCCTTCTTTACAGTAATCTACTAGCTTTTACAGTTCTATGGGATTAGATTTAAGGTAGTCTATAGGAGAAATCTAAATTCTGGAATCTCTACAAAATTGAATAATGTCTAAAGAGCTTTACTCCTTACCTGGTTGTAGAATTCTCACTCCTTGATTGGCCTCCTTAGAATAGGAGATAGATGCCTCATTATTTTTAAGTGGAGGTGTTGAAACAGGGATTTTATCCTTCTGACTCTGGGTCAAGACTGTATAAGAGGTCTCGTCTATGGTAGCATAACATGTTGCTTTTTGCTTTGAATCTGATTCATACTCTAAATATAAGTTTTCAGAGTCGCCATGCGAGTATGAATCTGGTTCAGCTCCAGACACCCCAACATTCCACTCATCAGTCTGATGCATTTTCCAAGCATGAGCTACATCAGGGAAGCTCTCTCCATCATGATCTGTAGTTAGGTGGAAGGCACACTTGTTTCCTTTTTTAGGAGGAGCTTCTATAGCTAGCCTCTGTGGTGGAGCAGTCAACTGTAATGCCTTTCCATCGACATTCCTCCCTTCGTTGTTTCTCCGAGGCTACTCCTAAAATTTTCATTGGTAGGGATTATTAAATCTGGGGAGTTGCCTCTTGAAGGCAATGAATTCATTGGACAATTTTTGAATCATCTCATCTGATGATGTAGTATTGCTACTAATGGCTCTAGATTGTATCTCTCTTTTCCATTTCTCGGATGAGATCATATGGTCTTCAATTTCTACAGCACTTCTCTGTGTGGCATCCAAATTTGTAGGGTTCACCCTTCTTAGATCATAATTGATGTCCGGTGGCATAGCACTTATGAAGAATGTTTTCAAATTTCCCGCCGTAGGCCTGTCAGCTACTGGGATACAATTTACGATCTTATTGAATTTAGATATAAAATCCCTCATATTGATAGAAGGTTCTTTCTTGATAGAAGTTAGTTGCGTCAATAGGGCATGCTCATCTTTAGCAGTTTTAAACCTTCTTTCAAAAGCAACTCTCATGGAGGCCCAATCTGTAATGGAAGAATTAGGTAAGTGGTGAAACCAATCGGCAGCACCCTCGACAAGGGTCTCAACAAATAATCTGACAACCACATCCTCTTCTCGTACTGCTAGGATATTAAATGAAGCAAAGAAGGCAGGAATGTGCTCATCCATAGATACTTTCCCGTCTCTAGAAAATTTAGGAAAGTTCTTTCTAGATCCTGAAGGAAGAGGATTGTATGCTGCTAATTGTAATGGTCCAACTGCAGCGGCCCAAGGAAGTGCCATAACTACTAGAGGTAGATAGGGTGCTAGATTAACAACATGAGGGGAAACTACTCCGTGCAATGTTAACAATTGACAAGTAGTAGGCAAAAGAGTCGATTGTTTAGGAGGTGAAGGAGGCCTACTTTTGCTTTTAATATTTCTGTTCTTTCGACGGGGTACTTCAAGTAGAGCAAAATCAAGATTTGCAAGTCTCTCAAAAATTGGATCTATGTCACCTTCCTTCTTTGTGCTCCTGAGAAACCTCTTGGGCTCCAGGATTCCAACTAGCCTTCTAGCCTAGCTTCACGCTCAGCTTGATGTTGTGCCCTTCTTATGTTTCTCCTCCGGATGGCCCTTTCAAGTACTTCTACTCTAGCTTCTTCTTTTTCAAGTACTTGACTAGTGTTCCTATAGTGCTCTGTGTCTCTTCTATATCTCCAGACAAAAGTGTTCCATGAAGAGATGATATCCTCTTGATCATCTTGCAATCCAAGATTCGGTTGGAGAATAGGAATTATGTCTTCACGGGGAAGCACCATCTTTCTCCATGATATGCTTATGGTATAATGACTGTTCAAATCCCCAGTAGATTCACCAAAAATCTATTGGTAAACTGATTGTTCTTCTTTGTTATAACTCTAAGATGCCCAACTATGAAGAAACAATTGCATACAACAGTTGGGAAATTATAATTGCATACTAATTTCCCTCTGAATTTAAAGGTACAACTTCTTTATATAAATGATTTTCAGTGAATTTTAATCTTTCCTAATCTAACAGGGGTATGTTCTTGACCCGAGAACTAAAGAGGTAAACCAAGCTAAACCCAGACAAGAAATAGCCTAGGCGGGATGAATTCAACTCTAAATTTAGCCAACTCTGAGATTTCATCAATCAGATTAACTCCCAAAACTGGTAATGCATGAACTTCTATTGAAAATGCAGATGCAAGACTATAGACTAAAGATGAAATAACAATGAATCGATCTATATCACAAGAACATTTCCCAAACTTAAGATAACAACATATTTTCCCCTTTGCAAATTGTATCAAATCATAATATAGAACTCTGGTTCGAATACAGATTGTAAATGTTGCCCAAATTTTCCATCCTATGTAATTTGGCCTGATCTGCCCTGTATGACTGTCTTTTCCCTTTATACCTCCTAAAAGTGCCTGTTTACCGATTTTTGGTACTTAGAAAAAAGGCTTGCGGAGAATTGAATTTCTGTTTCTCCTTGGCGGATTTCTACCCCCAAAGGTCATTCTCCGCAAAGGCTGGCGGAATTCTACCTACGGAGGTAATTCTCCGAAAAGGCCAAAAAAGAGAGTTTTTACATATGGCGGAATTCTACCTGAGAAGGTATTTTCCCGCAAAGGCTTGCGGGTTTCGCACCTCTCAGGTCATTTTCCGCAAAGCTAAAAATAAAAGAGGAATTTTTCCTTGTTGCAGAATTCTACCTTCGAAGGTAATTTTCCGCAAAAGTTGGCGGGTTTCTACCTGCGGAGGTAATTCTCTTAAAAGGAGGAAAAAGAAGGATTTTGCGCTCGTGGCGGAATTCTACCTTCGCTGGTGATTTTCCGCAAAGGTGAAAGAGAGAGTTTTTACATGTGGCGGGTTTCTACCTGCGAAGGTATTTTTCCGCAAGACCACGGAGCATGTAGGAGAATCAGCTCGCGACTATGCGATGAGCAAAGAAAGGAGCTAGTCTCTCGGTCGCCTGTCAGAAATAGAAAAAAGAGGATCAACTCGCGAGTATGCGATGAGCAAAGGAAAGAAGATGTCGCTCGGTCGCTGATCAAATTTGATGAATAAAAAAGAGCTCGCGGTCTTGTGACTGAGGAAAGAAAGGACTCGTCGCTCACTTGTTGATCAGTGAGGATAAAGGGAAAAGAGCTCGCGAGCTTGCGGCTGAGGAAAAAGAGGCAGCATCGCTCACTTGGATGAACCAAAAAAGTAAAGTATGAGAAACTGGTGAGTGCGTGATCAGACATAATATGAGGTAAAGAGATGAATGTCGCTCAGTCACGCAGAATCAAAAGTCAATTTAACACAGCCTGCGACTGTGCAATAATGAGGTAAATGAAGGTTTTCAGAGCCTAGAACTGTCTGTCGATCCTAGGATTAGATTTGTTTCAATATTGGTAACGGAAAGAAGATTCAGAATGTGCAATGAAGAAAAGAAGGAATCGCTCACGCACAGAAGGCAAAGAGTCAGAAAGATTAGATATTCTCTCAGTCTCTGGGAATTAGATATTTTTATAGAAAGATCAGATTTGAAAAAAGATCAGAGGTTGCAGTTGTCAAAGTCTGCAGAAAAGTTATTGCATTTCAGAGACTTTTGTGACTCTTCTAGAGAGATAAGACTACTTCTGAGAAGGGGCATTTATGTTGATATTTCCTAGACATGACTTTCGGGTCACCAAGTTGCATTTTTGCAGACTTTTGAAGAGTTAGACGGCGGCTAGACAGGCCAAATCCGATCCAGAAGTTATTGTTGTCAGAATGCAGTTGGCAAAATTGTATAAATATAAGTTGAACGCTCATTGTCGCTAGTTCTTCTTCCCTTTGGCTTGAGGTTTTTGTAACTTGTTCCAAGTTCCTGACAGAGGCAAAGAGAATTTGTAAATCATTGTGAGAGATAATATGCAGAGTTTGTAATTCTTGGAACCAATTGAATTGTGTCAGCCTTGTCTCTTTTCTGCTTGTTTTTATGCATTGTAGATGGTTGATGGGTTAATCGTGAATGATTTTATTTCCTTTTAATCATGTCCCTTTGTAGCATCTACTTGCAGAAGAGTATGTTTTCTCGCAGGTTGTAACTCATGTCATATGTTTGAGCTATTAACTGTGAAGTCTTTCCTCTCAACTAGTCTCATCATGACCTTGTTATGAAATATTTATGCATGCCTATACAAGAGATTTGTGTTTTACCTCCAATTCAAGTTAGTTGACCAAGGACTTAACCCTGTGTGTGTTATGTTTTCATGTCAAATTTGGTGCATCACTTAGTAGGTAGTTTGCTTTCAGTTATTCCCCTTTCCATGCAATCCTTCTAACCCTTTTCCCCTCAAGTTTACCTTTCCTATTTAAGAGCAAGCTAAGGTGATTACCCAGGAGGAACCAGCCTAGAATCTGGAGGTCTCATCTTAGTTAGCAGAGGTCCCACAACCTTGAGATGACTCCCTTGTTATACTAGATTATCAAGACCAAGAGAGTTTGAGATCAGAGGCGCAAATTTAGTGTATAACATTTTTGGCACGCCCGGTGGGATAGTAAAAGAAGTTCATTACAGAACATTATGTTATCTCTGATATGAAGGTCATATAATACAAACTTTTAAGAAGTTATTATAACAAGTATATTTGGCGACTCCATTGTTTTCAAAGTTTCAGGCTAGCCTTGTTTAAGGTATATGAGAAGGATTGAAACTAGGAGCTAAAAACCCACTGAATTTTCAGAGTTACCCTTGAAGAGAGGTCACAAAGGCAGGTCAACTCAAAGGGAGTCCCCTACAAGGAGAGTTCAGTCTACACCTCCTGATTCATCAGAAAAAGGACCTTTTTCTTTTCATCACAGAAGAAGAGGAAGATCTCTGACCAGGGATCTAGAGGAGGAAGATTCAAGTACAGCTCATATTTTTGTGAATCTTCAAGTTTCAGATCCTGCAATGGCTAGAAATTTTGCCTTTACACCTTTCAATCAAGGGAGCCCGTTAAATTTTGCAGTGCATCATGATGTGACCTTGGTGGCATTAAAAAGCCTGCCCAATTTCACAGGTGAAGGGTAGACCACAACTTTTGAGCACATAAGAGATGTGACTACCATCTGCAGCATCCACAACATTACTCAAGAAGATGTCGCCACCAAGTTATTAGCTGCATCTCTAAAAGGTAAGGCCCTTGAATGGTTCAGAACTTTAACTGTTGGGTCTATTACTTCTTGGGATGAATTAGGGGATGCATTAAGTAAGCATTTTGAGGATAAATCAGATAACTTGTCTCTGGTTGAGCAGTTAACAACCATTAAGAGAGACCCTCAAGAACAAATGACAGATTACAATAGTAGATTCCTTAAGACATGGAATAGAATTCCAGTTTCAGTTAGACCATCAATAGACCATGCCTTTCTATACTATTTACAAAGTCTGAATGGTCAAATATCTTTCATGATCTAGTCTATGGGAGGCACTTCCTTACCCCAAGCTTTTGACATAGCTGTCAGGGCTGAAAATTGTTTGATTCAAGCAGGAATGATAGCTAGAAGACCACCAATGCCTATCTTTCCTAGCCT
>MU227613.1:108123-121953 GCA_018584345.1 Thuja plicata | reverse complement strand
CATCAAGTGTGCCTTATTTGCAGGAAAAGAAAAGTTCGCTGCTCTGCCCCTTCAACCAATCAAAGTTGACCAACCTTTCATGAAGTGGGGCATAGATTTCATAGGTATGATCAACCCTCCATCTAGTACAGGACAAAAGTGGATAATCACTGCAACAGATTATTTCACTAGATGGACAGAAGTAGTAGCCTTAAAGGAGGCCAATGAGAGTGCTTTCCTGAACTTTTATGATGATTTAATTCATAGGTTTGGCACTCCTGATTCAATTGTTTTAGATAATGCACTGGCATTTACAGGCCTTAAAGTCTTAGATTGGGCGGTTAAGAATGGAATTTATCTGAATACCAGCTCAAATTATTATCCCCAAGTTAATGGTCTAGCAGAATCCACAAACAAGAACCTGATCAGAATAATTAAGAAGACTCTTCAGGACAATCAAAGGGATTGGCATACAAAACTTAAGTCTGCCTTGTGGTTAGACAAAATTACCCCGAAGAAGATCATTGGTAATTCTCCATACATGTTGGTGTATGGCAGAGAGGCTGAACTCTCCATTTCAACAGAATTACCAGCTCTGGACTTAGCCACTCAGTATGCCCTGTTTGATAAAGAGGATCCCCTATAGATCAGGTATGCTCAATTGATGGAATTGGAAGAAATCAGAGACAAATCTATGAAAGATATGGAATTCCATCAGAATCAAACTAAAAGGAGCTTTGACAAAAGAGCCAGGGGAAAGAGCTTCAAGGTTGGAGATGTAGTTCTAAAGTGGGATGAGTTCAGGTCCAGACCTGGCAGGCACACAAAATTTGATTCTTTTTGGGGTGGACCATTTGTTATAACAGAGTGCAGAGGATCTAACGCTTTCCAGCTTTCAACTCTTAACGGAGATGCCCTGCCAATCTCAGTGAATGGTTTCCACTTGAAGCCTTGCTTTGAGGTTAATCCCTCTTTGTAGGTCCTTGTTTTCTTGTAAGATTTTCCCTATTTTTTCCTTTCCCTGCTTTCTAGTGTAGTTTCCATGTTTCCCAAGAAGTGCACCTGCACAGTTTTGCCCTGTCAAGTTTTATGCTCAGGAAATGACTCCATGCCCAATGAATAGTTTAGGCTACTGGTTTTCACATCTAGCAGGTTGACATCCTATAGAAGTCGCCAAAATGTTTCCCAAATTTTCCATCCTATGTAATTTGGCCTGATCTGCCCTGTATGACCGTCTTTTCCCTTTATCCCTCCTAAAAGTGCCTGTTTACTGATTTTTGGTACTTAGAAAAAAGGCTTGCAGAGAATTGAATTTCTGTTTCTCCTTGGCGGATTTCTACCCCCAAAGGTCATTCTCTGCAAAGGCTGGCGAAATTCTACCTGCGGAGGTAATTCTCTAAAAAGGCCAAAAAAGAGAGAGTTTTTACATATGGCGGAATTCTACCTGAGAAGGTAATTTTCTGCAAAGGCTTGCGGGTTTCGCACCTCTCAGGTCATTTTCTGCAAAGCTAAAAAGAAAAGAGGAATTTTGTCTTGTTGCGGAATTCTACCTTCGAAGGTAATTTTCTGCAAAGGCTGGCGGGTTTCTACCTGTGGAGGTAATTCTCCGAAAAGGAGGAAAAAGAAGGATTTTGCACTCGTGGCGGAATTCTACCTTCGCTGGTGATTTTCCGCAAAGGTGAAAGAGAGAGTTTTTACATGTGGCAGGTTTCTACCTGTGAAGGTATTTTTCCACAAGACCACGGAGCATGTAGGAGAATCAGCTCGCGACTATGCGCTGAGCAAAGAAAGGAGCTAGTCACTCGGTCGCCAGTTAGAAATAGAAAAAAGAGGATCAGCTCGCGAGTATGCGACGAGCAAAGGAAAGAAGATGTCGCTCAGTCGCTGATAAAATTTGATGAATAAAAAAGAGCTCGCGGTCTTGCGACTGAGGAAAGAAAGGACTCGTTGCTCACTCGCTGATCAGTGAGGATAAAGGGAAAAGTGCTCGCGAGCTTGCGACTGAGGAAAAAGAGGCAGCATCGCTCACTCGCGTGAACCAAAAAAGTAAAGTATGAGAGAATGGCGAGTGCGCGATCAAACATAATATGAGGTAAAGAGATGAATGTCGCTCAGTCGCGCAGAATCAAAAGTCAATTTAACACAGCCTGCGACTGTGCGATAATGAGGTAAATGAAAGTTTTCAGAGCCTAGAACTGTCTGTCGATCCTAGGATTAGATTTGTTTCAATATCGGTAACAGAAAGGAGATTCAGAATGTGCAATGAAGAAAAGAAGGAATCGCTCACGCACAGAAGGCAAAGAGTCAGAAAGATTAGATATTCTCTCAGTCTCTGGGAATCAGATATTTTTACAGAAAGATCAGATTTGAAAAAAGATTAGAGGTTGCAGTTGTCAAAGTCTGCAGAAAAGTTATTGCATTTCAGAGACTTTTGTGACTCTTCTAGAGAGATAAGACTGCTTTTGAGAAGGGGCATTTATGTTGATATTTCCTGGGCATGACTTTTGGGTCACCAAGTTGCATTTTTGCAGACTTTTGAAGAGTTAGACGGCGGCTGGACAGGCCAAATCCGATCCAGAAGTTATTGCTGTCAGAATGCAGTTGGCAAAATTGTATAAATATGAGTTGAACACTCATTGTCGCTAGTTCTTATTCCCTTTGGCTTGAAGTTTTTGTAACTTGTTCCAAGTTCCTGACAGAGGCAAAGAGAATTTGTAACTCATTGTGAGAGATAATATGCAGAGTTTGTAATTCTTGGAACCAATTGAATTGTGTCAGCCTTGTCTCTTTTCTGCTTGTTTGTATGTGTTGTAGATGGTTGATGGGTTAATCGTGAATGATTTTATTTCCTTTTAATCATGTCCCTTTGTAGCATCTACTTGCAGAAGAGTATGTTTTCTTGCAGGTTGTAACTCGTGTCATATGTTTGAGCTATTAACTGTGAAGTCTTTCCTCTCAACTAGTCTCATCATGACCTTGTTATGAAATATTTATGCATGCCTATACAAGAGATTTGTGTTTTACCTCCAATTCAAGTTAGTTGACCCAGGACTTAACCCTGTGTGTGTTATGTTTTCATGTCAAATTTGGTGCATCACCTAGTAGGTAGTTTGCTTTCAGTTATTCCCCTTTCCATGCAATCCTTCTAACCCTTTTCCCCTCAAGTTTACCTTTCCTGTTTAAGAGCAAGCTAAGGTGATTACCCAAGAGGAACTAGCCTAGAATCTGGAGGTCTCATCGCAGTTAGCAGAGGTCCCACAACCTTGAGATGACTCCCTTGTTATACTGGATTATCAAGACCAAGAGAGCTTGAGATTAGAGGCGCAAATTCAGTGTATAACAGTAAATCTAACTTCAAAGAAATATTTGAATTCAACAGAAAGATAAATGCAATGCAATGGAACAGATAAATCAATGGTATTCTGACATACAAATTTGACTCTGCAAAATGCTATCTTTTACACCAAAAATTAGGTGACCTTTGTATTAACTTTCGGTATAGTATATATAGAGTTTGAGTCTTGACCGTTACAAAAAGAGTAACCAAAATGGTTCAACTTCTTTTAAGTAGGAATGATAAAAAAAGGTTTATCTGTTACAATATCATCAAAATTTGGTACAAAGGGAGAATCTAATCAAGCTTCAGTTTCATTCCCTTTGCCTAATTTTGCCCTATAGGCAGTGACAACTGTAATAACTCTGATGACCTCTTCATGCCTGTCAACAGGGACATTGGTATATTGGATGAGCCACCTGGAGTGCTCCTTGGCCAAGCTCTTAATTGCATCTGTCTAATCCTTTAATTCTTCCATGGCTTTATAAATACATCCACTCAACTGCTGGAGTTCTGGCACTTTGTCCAAATGGGTGGAAGACTGCTGTGACAGCTTATGCACATAATCAGAAAATGATTTCTGCATATTGGCCAATCCTATCATTTCTTTTCCTTGTCCACTCGTCTGTGATTCTGTGTGTAGCCCTTGAAGAATCTTAAAGTCTTTATTTTGTTCTTCCTTTATCTTAACATCTACTTGGTGCAACCCTGTCTTAGCCTGAATTATCATATCAATTTTGAACTCTAGGCTTTGAAGCCACTCGATTAGAGGTTCATCTCCTTTTTGCAAAATCTTGGCTTTTAATGCCTCTTTGGTCTTCATCTTTACTGCCACATAGAGCGTCACTATGCACTCCTGACACTTCACTCTCTTAGATGCGAGAGTCTGTAGATTCTTCTCAATGTTGTTCCTTTTCGTCTCCAGTCTTAAGAGAGCATTACCCAGTTGCTCGATAACTGCCAATCCCTCAGATTTGAGTCTCTGAACCCATCCCTTTCTGATCTGCACGGAGTGCCTATCCTCTTGCAATTTGGCTATTATGGCTTGATTCTCCATCGCATTGGGATCAAATGTGGTCTGAGTACTGGGAATACTGGCAACTGGAGTGACGAACTACCAGATAAAATCAGTTAGTTCACTGACTTTGGCTTTAAGCTGTACCTTAGCTGTTTTAAGTTCTTCCAGCTCTTCTTCAATCACTATATTAGTAGATTTCCACCAATCTACCTTGGTATCATGCTGAGCTAAACCCATGTCAAATGAGTGTAGTTCAAAATCTGAAGGGGTTAAATCTTCAAAGCCGCCCTCCTTCGTGGGTTTCGCTACCTCCATGGTGAAGTGCCCAATTTCTAGATCCTAGCCCAAGGTAGACAACATCTTTACTTTCTTAGCCTTTGTTGTAGCGGCGCCAGGTTGCAAGGCTCAAGCTAAAGTATCTTTGCTGAGAGCTCCTTCTTCCACTCTCTTTCTTTTGCGCTCCAGAGTGTTCTCTATCTATGATTCGGCGCTGGTGACCTTAGTGGAAGAGAGAAACTCCTCTATAAATAGTTTCCTAATGACTGGAAGAGTAGACTTTGGTCTTGAAGCAAATGGATTTATAGAGGTAGGGGAAGAAGACACCAATCTGATGACTTGGGTAGCCTCTTGTTTCTTCTCAACCCTCTCATCTGATTCTGTAGCTGAGGCATTGGAGGTATCTTCACCCAACTCTACTACAACAGGGGACTCTCATCTTGGGGTATCTTGGGTTGAAGTGCCGGCCAGTACATCTATAGTGACTACTTTAGCTGACTTCTTAGGTTCTCCACCTTTTGTGGGTTTCTCTGTCGACCCAATATCTGGAAGCGGGCCTTCTCCACAAGTCTTCTTTGGTTGAACTTCTTTTTCAGGAGGTTCATCGCCTCCCCCGGGTGGCTGAGATGAACTTTTGGTCATAGTTGGGAGTATCACTGAAGAAGTCATTGCAATGTTGGAAGAATCCTTTGCTGGGGCCCTTTGAGTAGGAGGCATCCTTTCCGACCTCTTCCTTCTTCCTGTCGTCCATTCGACCCACTGCTCTGTCCTCTTGTAAATGCCACTCATTAGAGTCTGCAAGTCATCGATGGCTTGATCTAGCATGGGCTTAGAACTAATGAAGAGGGGTTTGATCTTCTCGATATATGTATTATCATACATGTGCTGGCCGTCATCTACTGGCCCCTCAACTGCAATATTGACCTTGAACTTTTTGATTTGTTCAATGGTTAACCTGGCATAAAATCTATGTTGGCTCTCCAAATCATCTCTATAATTGGCCGAGTAGTCTTCAATGTCATCTACATGATGGATAGGTCAGCTCATTTGCAGGTAGTCATGAGCATAATTAATTGGATCATATTGTGGCCTCAGAACATTATAGGTTTCTAATGAAAACCTCTTTGAGAATGTCTTTAGAACATTTTTCACCTCAGACTGGGACACACAATTGTAGGCTTTGATTGTCATGGGGAAGTCGTATCCTTTCTTCCTGGCATCAACACATATAAAATTCACTTGAAGCACTTGTCTCATCACCTCCACCAGCACGATCATATCCGTAGAATATCTGGGCAGCTTCAAAGGGAAGTCGTTGAATCCTGCAAGATGAATGTATGAGAAATCCCCAAATTGAATGAAATAACATCCAAACTTGCTGATAAAAGCCATGGCTTCGGGAGAGAATCTCCTTTCTGGACAGCCTTGTAGCTCCCTGCACAATCTCATTGTAAACGCATCATTAACCCGAAGATACTCAGCATAACTGTTGTGCAATTGCAAAGAGGGGAAAAATTTGTAACTCTTAACATCATCAGGAAATTCCTCTAATCTAGGAAGTCCTGACCAAATTTGGATTGTAGCCAGAATATATAAAAGGACTGAAGACATGTAAAATTAATTTGGGTGCTTAGCTCTATCTAGGGCCTCCGAGAGGTTCTCACTTACCATAAGGGCCCAATCAATGAAGTGATGTTGGGAACAGATTACCTGAACTAGGAAGAAATGATGGTCAACGAAATTGAGCACCTCACTCTCACCTCTGATCCTATGGAGTAGCACCAGAATGTCTATGATTTCTGGCTTCAGATTAGCACCATATAGTGTTTTTGGCAACTTCCCTTTGGCGCTTCTAGGCTCTTGAAATCATGCCTTCATTATCTCCTTCTTCCAAATTGACTTCTTTTCTATATATTCAGTTACCGCCCAACTGTATGTCATTTTTGAATACTCAACTTGCTCTGGGATGCGAAGCGAGTTCTGAACCAATTCTCTATCGATAGAGAGCAACACCATATCATTGGGCAAGAGGATTTGCTTGGTGTCTAGGTTGTATTGAGCTATATATTCCCGGATTAGTTTGGGGGCTTGAACGGCTATGGAAAAACCAACGGCTTTGACTAATCCGCTCTCCTTTAGTTTTTCGGTGATGGGATGCATCTGGTTCGCTTTTAGCCTGTTCTGAAAGTTCTGCATATCAATGAACTTTAGAGATGTATCTGAGATCTTATACCAGTATGAGGTGATGCCATTCATTCTGTCAAATCCCATAAATATTGAAGCCATGCTTTGAATGATTTGGTTTGGGAAACAAGAATATCTCTCAGGAATGTAGGGGCAAAGAATAATCAATATCAGAGGCTTCGAATTCACACAGTTTATCAAACAAAGGTAGCTCCTGTTTGCAATCTTCAATTGATTTTATAACTTTTGAATTCTTACCATTTAACGACTGACTTCCCGCACCACATGGATGAAAAGACCCAAGCATTAATGGAAAAAGTCCGTTATTCAAAGTAAAATGACTTTATTTGGATTAATTACTTTGCTCTTACGGACCGTTGAGAAATGTCTTTTCACTTTAGTAACCATAACTATAACTTTCCTGAGATAGCGGAAAATTACTTTTCCACTTCTCTTTTAGGCGGAGAAATGCTTTTGGAGTACTCTCTGTTCGAAAATCTGCCAAAGGAGAAATTTGGCCTATCGGGGTGCCAAAATGACATGTGTTGATTTCATCGGCCTTCTTTATATCTTGGATTCCTTATGAGATAGATTCTTCCTCAAAATTCCTTCAATTTAAAGGTTTGGCAGAAAACACACTCCGCAAGTCGAAACCCGCTTGTTGGAGTAGTGGAGAAGCCATTTTCTGCTTTTCCACCTATAAGCTTACACCTTAAATTTTTCCTCACTCAATCATTCCCTTTGCTTGAAATAGGTTCGATCTGAATGCCCAAAGCTTTCTTATTCCCAAATTTCTCATTTTCAACCTTTATTGACATCTGGTACTCTTAGGTCTGTTAATTGCGAAAAATGCACTCTGCAGGTGATTTTTCGCCATGGCGAAGCTCGATATCAATTTCCCGCCAATGCTGCAAAATGAAGAGTTAAGGCTAAATACTTCAACTGCATATAAGACTGATGCTAAAATTCTTTGAACCGTGGGCTTTACCGAATTGGGAACTTAACCTACCCAATGAAAACATGACCTCAAATATAGATTCCCTCCAGCTCACAAAAGAGAGGTCAAATTTGGGAAATCCGATAAAGGTCTCCTAGCCCAAGGGGATAGCTAGACTCAGACTCAGGACTTACATGAAGCTTTCAAGACCACTACTACATATTAAACATCTACTTTTGTCTAAAGGTATGCAGACCAAAAGTGGGGCAACAATATTGTATAATAATGTGTTATTTTTATAACAATAAATAATTTTTTGTGTTGAAGTATTAGTCCTTTTATGTTGGATATAAAAGTTAGGTATAACAAATATTTATGATTATTAATAGGTATTTGGTCCATTAAGTTGCATATATGTTATATTTTATATAGAAATACAATATTCTACTAATAACAAATGACATTTTACAATTCAACTACTAGGGATTATTAGATTAAGTTTTGGTCGAATCTTTACAAAGTCATTTTTTGGACACGTTTCACTAGGCATGCTATTTTAATGAATTGTGTGATGAGTCACACCTTCAAACCTTAGTTGTAGAAGTTAAGTGTCCATTTTACATTTCTAAAAAAAAACAAAGGTCTTACGATATTCCATGCAATGGCTACATGTTGACGGAGTTAGCCCTCACGACTATTGGTCCCTCTCTCCTAATCAAAACCGTCCAGCAGCACGAGGAGCCAACAGAACTTGATTCACACTAAGACTTTCCCTGAACATATTTAGGGATCCTATGTTCTCATATGAGATGTGATAAAGAAAGTGGTTGTTTATCATTATTTAAAACCAACAATGACGTGGATGACATTTGTTAAAACCTAAATGAGATTGCAGAATTTCTTCCACTGATGAAGAGAAAGCACCCCACAGGAAGAATTTAAGCTTAGAATTGGAGTTGGAAAGGCACTTGCTCAAGAAAGCTTCAAAGATGAGGCTTCTATAGCCAGCCATGCAATATTAACTGTTGCTTGGTATTTACGCTTTTCTTCATTCAAGGAATCATGAAATAATTTATTTCAGCGAGCATATTTTCTCAATGGGCCACTGACTTTTCATTATTTATATGATTAAATTTGAAATCTCAGAGAAAAAACATGGCTTTTTGCATTGAAATAAAATGTGCCATTAAGCTCATTTTATCTTTCTCTGACCGCGACATTTTATCCTTCTCTGACCCCCACATCTGACACAACTTTGATAATTCTCGAAAAAAAAACAGCTTACTGAGAATTCAACCCCGAAACCTAGCAATTCCACCTCAAACTAATTATACTTCATTTTCTCTGTGGGTATAGAATATCTACATAACAAGAGATGCCATCACCCCTGGCAATACCCAGATTATAATGAAAATTTGTATTAAAGAAATATGAACTATAGAGAATTGAATCGATCAGATTTCCACAATCTATTGAATTTAGAGCTGAATTTCTGGTTTGGATTGTGTATGTTTTTTAGCATCAACGTTTTGGATCACACTCCATGATCCATCATCAGAATGAGCAGAGGGCAATAAGGAAAAGTAAAAATTCAATGATCCGTGTATATTTTTACTTTTCCTTAAATCTCTCTGCTCATCCTAATGATGGATCACAGAGTGTGATCCGAAACATTGATGCTAAAAAACATACACAATCAAAGCCAGAAATTCAACTCTAAATATAAAGAATTGGATAAAATTGAGCCAACCATGCAATATGAACTGTTGCTTAGAATCTACGCTTTTCTTCATTCAAGAAGACTATGAATCATGAAATGATTAAGTTCTACAAGCATATTTTCTTAATGGGTCACTGACTTTTCATTATTTATATGATTAAATTTGAACTCTCAGAGAAAAATGATGGGGTTTTGCATTGAAAGTATGCCATTAAATTCATCTTATCTTTCTTATCTTTCTGTGACCACCACATAAGACACAACTTTGATAATTGTTAAAAAAAAAGCTTATTGAGAATTCAACCCCAAAATTCAGCAATTCCAACTCAAACTATTTATACTTCATTGTCTCATTGAGAGGGTATAGAAAATCTACAAAACAGGGGATGCCATCATTTCTGGCAATACCCAGATGCTAATGAAAATTTATACCAGAAACAGGAATTACATTGAATCGGATACAAACTAGAAGTAGAGCAATTTACTAAAAAAGTCTCCTGTTTTTCTCTCACAGCTACTGTTCACGGGCTTCCAAGTTAGAACTCTCTTTCTCTGTGCTATCAGTAACTCTGTGTACATTCAACTGGTGATTATCCTCATCAATTTCCTTGTTGGATTGTTTGGAGAAATCCATCTTGAACATACTCTCAACCAGCAGAATTCCATTTTCATGAAGCTCCCTCACACATTGAATAAGGCATGTATTCTCTACATGTCTATCAGATATAGTGTTCACATGTTGTGCCTCTGATACCAGTGGAAAATCTTCCTTGACATG
Organism: Thuja plicata; assembly: GCA_018584345.1. NCBI lineage: Eukaryota > Viridiplantae > Streptophyta > Pinopsida > Cupressales > Cupressaceae > Thuja > Thuja plicata. The sequence goes on along the minus strand of MU227613.1, from coordinate 111,727 downwards.
GTATTCATCACCATTTTCTTGTTCAGTGGAGCTTATGAAGGACCTGAGGCTCAGGAGTGCTGTTACAAACAGTGCAGTGGACAGAAGAAGTGGGGAAAAGTACATGAAGACATTGAAGACTTGGGGTATCAAGAGAAAAATACATGAAAAACATAAAGCAACAGAGGATATAACGTGGCTTCTGTACCCTGCAAACCTTTGTGGAAAGCAAGCTGCCATTTCTGAAAAATTCTGACAGTTGCAGTTAAACTATTTGCAAAATAATCTGCAATTTGGTTGCTTCCTGATGTTGCCCTCTTGTACCCATATAAGCATGTTTTGTGGCCAAGAAAAAGAGGATTCTTATTTGATTTTCCTTATGCTTTGGACATGTGGAAGGGAAACAAGAAAAGCCAATAGAGACGAATGATACGGTTGAATATTAACCGAAAGAAGAAGATGTGCTTTCATGATAATAAAGTAAAAGCCAAAGTTATCTTTTAATATGAAAATTAATCAAAGAGAACATGATAGTGCATGCGTAGTGGATAAGGATGTATGTAGTCTAAGAATCATGCAATTATATAAGAAAAATGAGTAGGGTATGACAAACGATAGCACTAAAGTATCATATGGTGGCAACTTTACTTTACTTTTTGATTGGAGTATTAAAGAATAAGAAAGTAGAGCCTCAGATTCCAAGGAATGGTTCAATCAATATGAGATTGAGGTGCTATAGGTTTATTGTGTGAGTTTAGTTTGCTTTAACAGATGGAATAAGATATTTAGATTAAAAATAAAGTTTTGTAGATTAGTAAATAAATTAAGTAGGTTGTGAAATAAATTTGTAATAAGAGTAAAAGATATATTGGAATTAAATGAAAGGAGGAGAAAGAAAAGGAGAGATTGTGGTTGTAATATATATATATATATAATGAAATTTTATATTCGCATACAACATATGGGTATCTTGAATTTAAGCAACCATGTCTATTGTACGTATTGATCCTAAGTACATGCACCTATCTTATAAATACTAAGTATTTCTTCATTTATAAGATGTTGAAAGACAAAAAATAAATGTCTATAACATATTTAGGGGTTTGCCTAATCAACATATATGAAATGAATGATAGTATACAAGTATGAAAAGGGAGGTTGTTGTGGGAAGCAATAAATGATATCTTAAATGATTGAAAAAAAGTGCATGTACCAGTTTATGCTAAAATTTCTTTTTATACTAAATAAACAAGCTTTGATTTCAAGAGACAAAATTAAAGATAATATTAAGTCGAAAGACATGTATCTAAACAAGAAAATGAAAATTTGATACCATCATCTAAGATTATATTAAAAAATATGAAAATAATTGAAAGAAATATAAATTCTATAATAAAAAAACTGTCTATATAAAATAAATTATATTAAAAAATGATTGAAAAAAATAGTACTAATATCTGTAAAGAAAAGTCACGAATTTAATTCTACAAGAAATAAAGTACTCATTGTTTATAATAAAAATAGATGACTCCCACAAAAAATAAATAGTCTTATGGTAATTCCTTTCCTATATAAAATATCACCTTTTAAGACTGAACATGATGCTTCTATTCAATACCATACTGTTTAAGATCAGATTTCCACAATCCATTTGAATTAAGCTTGATTTTCTGGTTTTGATTGTGTATGTTTTTTTGCATCAACGTTTCAGATCACACTCCGTGATCCATCATCAGGATGTAAGAGCAAAGAGCATGAAGGAACATGTAGGAGCAAAGAGCATGAAGGAGCATGAAAGGTACTTTATATTTTTTAACCATACTGTTTGTTCTATTATATGAAATGGCACTTACAGACTCCGTGTATGGAGTTTCACCATATATATATACACACACACACACACACACACATGTATATACACACACATGTATGTGTATATATATACATGTGTGTATATATACACACATATATGTGTGTATATACACACATGTATACACATATACACATGTGTATATATATACACACATAGACACACATTTGTGTATATATACACATATACGCACATATACACACACACATTTACACATCTATCATGTCACAGATCTAACAAGATATTAAATTTGCTTTTGTAAAAATTGGAATTGGAATTGGAAATTCCAATTCCACCTATTTAGGTGGAAGATTGATATGCCCATTTTGGGGCAAAATGAGAATTTCATAATTCCAATTCTATTTTCATTCATGGACCCAAACATGAAATTTGGCATTATCCGGAATTAGATAATATCAATTCCAGTCTAATTCCAGCCCCCAAACGAGCCTTAAAGAATTAATGAAGCACTTTAGAGCTTATCTTAGGATTGTAAACTCTACTTGTGTTCTATGCACGCATGGAACCCTCTAGATTCTATGTGCTTCCCTTGTGTATGCATTATAGAAACAAAATAAACATAATGCTCTATTATTTTTATCAAATGTTGTTCTTAAGATTTGTACTGATGATGTTTTCAAATCTCGGTCATCATAGAGAACTCTTTTCTTCTACATTTTCTTTTCCTTGAATTGTCTCGACCACATTATCTCCTTACCCTCCTCATTAAAATATTATAACCTCCTCATTAAAAGATTATAATTGAAAAACTCACAACACAAATCTTCACTCGTTCAGTAGTCCACAATATAATGTATGTTCTTCCTTTCCCCTTAATTCTCTTTTAAACCCCTTCTTGTCTACTTTTCCCTCTCTCCAAACTATGTGACTACTTCGTATATCCCCAATCATTTCCTCACTGCATTGCTTCTCTATGTCGCGCTATTTTCTCAGTCCACGGTGAAGTTAAAAGCTTTGTTCTCTCTTATTTTTCGTATCTCTACAGTCCACTCTAACCCTATGTAGCCCAACGCGCCCGTCTTGGTCGATGCCTCTTTTCTCTATATCCTTTTTTTTTTCCTGTGTTTGCATGGTTCCCATTCTTTAAATGATGCCAGTGCTTTTAATGGTTTAGCTGCTATTATATATGTTAGAGAGTGAAGATTTAGGTGTAAAAGGTTGATTTCAATGTTAAAAGTTGATAAAAAGTATAACTTAGTATTATAGGATCATCTATAATATATTTAAAATTTGGGTAGGTAAAAAGTTATTAAAAAATAACTATACATTTGTTTCTAAGAAGTGAGAGACATTGTTAAAATAAATTAAAGATGTGTTAATCTTGTTCAAATCTTAAAAGAATTATATGGTTAGAAAGTTGTGGAGAAATTTGAAATTCTGGTGGTAATTTTATAAATATGTGTAAATTTGATGATGATTCAAAGTTGAGAAATCAGATTGGAAAGGGAAAACCATCCAAAAGGGGGTAATGAAGCTCCCAAGCCAAAGGCTTGCCATCTAAGCTTAATTACAAGCCTCAATGTATATGTGTAAAAACTCATACATGATTTTATTTAAAAACCCACAATTAGGTTGCTATAGTTAAAAATCGTGATCACAGTTTTACCCACACACATTTGTTTGACAAAAAGTTATTTTAAATAAATATATATATATATATATATATATATATATATATATATATATGACGTACATACATATATATTTACATACATACATATACATTTACATATA
>MU227613.1:63190-81008 GCA_018584345.1 Thuja plicata | reverse complement strand
CTGTCATCTTTTCTTCTGTTAGGACATCTTGCAACAAAGTGTCCAATCTCTTTACAATTAAAGCATACAAGTGGTAACTTGCCTTTGTATTTACCTTTGCCTCTCTGCATTCTTCTAGCCATAAGTGATTCTATTTCATCTAGATCTTTTTCTTCACTTTCACTTTCACTATCTCTTCTAGATGTGTGTCTATTAATTGATCTGCTTATTCTCATAGAAGATTTAAATGCAGACTTTAAGTTTGGTAAGACACTATTATCAAATTTATTCATCTCAATTGAAATTATTCTACCAATTAAACTATCAAGAGTAAATGTATTTTTTGCTACTGCTCTCATTTCTTGAATGGCAGAAACTCTAATAGCATATACAGGCAGTAAGGTTCTTAAGATTTTACTTACCACTGTCTCCTCTTCAAGTGTACCTCCAACTCCTCGTATAACATTGACTACTTCTTTGATTCTTGTGCTGTACTGTGTAATGTTTTCTCCTTCTTTCATTCTGAGATCATAAAATTTTCCTCTAAGGCTTTCTACCTTGGCTCTTAGAACATTTGTATCACCTCCATGTACAAGCTTTAGTTTGTCCCACATCTTCTTTGCAGTTTTGCAATCTTTGACATCTCCAAATTCAACATCAGAGAGTGAGGAAGAAATTTCTATGACCATGCAGTTGTGCTCATGTTTCTCTCTCAATTGATCTATTGTTAATACTCCTATAGGCAACACATAGTCAGTATCTAGGAATTGAGTAACATCATTACCAATACCTAATAAGTGGAGTCTTATCTTGCTTTGCCATGAAACAAAGTTATCTTTGTTCAGCTTGGCACATATCATCTGTTCATCTTGTGATCTTTAGCTTAGGTCTTGAAACCTTCCTTTCTAAGCACACAAGATCTGATACCAATTGTTAGTAATAACTAAGAGGGGGGGGGTGAATCAGAGGCCTCAAAAATTTATCCTTCAAACTTAACCACCAATCAATAAATCTCAGATTATTATGTCCCTACAAGATGCATGCCATGAAATAATAATAATGATTAACTGTCTGTCGGTTTCCTTTGTCAATCCTTATTCTTTCTTGATTACCGATAAGCAGTATAACTATTTACTGAAACTCAGTAAATAAGCAGAGTATACCGATCAATCCAGAGTTAGCTATGTAAGATGAAAAATAGTAAAGAAATGAATCATACACACATAACACATGAATTTCAATATGGAAACCCTGTTAAGGGAAAAACCACTGTGACCAGTACCCCAAATTTTCACTCTTCTGAAGTGAGCCCTGTTAGGAGCCAACCTTGTTAAAGGTTACAAAAACACTTTTAAGTGCGACCTTGTTAGAGGATTTTATATATAGAGGTTGTCACTTAGTATTGGGCATCTATTGCTACCATCCTTGAATCAGCCTCCTTCTTAGACTATCAATAGGTATCAGGCAAGTCCAATGCTACTTTCATGAATCAACCTTTTTGGCACTCCTTGAGATGTACCTTAATATATAGAAGGCTATTAAGTCCGGCTCAGTTAAGAGACCTGATGCTTCAATGGTTAAACTGAAACACTATGACCTGTTCATATTACAACTTGAATTGCATATTTTTAGATCTATTTATGTACATTACCTCTCTGACCAATGTGTCAATTCAATCCTTGTGCTCCACACTTTATGCTTTGTGAAGCTATGCTCATTGTTCGTCGGTGTCTCCAGAATTCCTTAGCTCTTCCTTCAGCTTGTTTGATCAGCACTGCATGAAGTTGTTCTTTATCAGTTTCTCTTCAGCATCCTCTTTCTATTCATTCCCCTTAATCCCATTCGTAAATTAATTAAGCTTTTCTCTTATATAGACATAATATTCATTGTTTCTTGGTTCTTGATTCTTGGTGTGATAAACAATCCAGCCAATTAGATTTAAAGCATAACTCCTGATTTTTCTCGTAGATATCTTCTTGCCAATTGTACAAATCATCTTTAAATCAATCACTTATCTTTGGTCGAATAAAAAAAAGTAGACAACCAGTTAAGTCTATATTTAGCTCTGCCAGCTAGATATTTTATCATTTTCTAAACTCTCTATTTTGTTGGTCACCACTATAGTTAGTTGTCAGAAAAAACTGACTGATCCATTGGTGAGACTCTAGTTAGCTTCTTAATATCCATCCGTCAGGCATCATTGGAATTCTACTCGTCAGGCAACTCTGTATCTTTGGTCGTCGGGCACTTTGAGTCTTTAGCTCGTCGGGAAACCTTCTGACTTTGCTCATCAGGCATTCTGTGGTTTTGCTTCATTGAGAAATACTATGCTTCTGATCGTTAGGTATCACTATGACTATTTCTTCTTTTCTCTGTCCGACGGTGTGCACTCTGTTAGTGTTGTTTGTCACTTAGTGAATACTTGACTTTCATGCATTGCTGAAAGCATAACTTTGGTTCGTTTGGTTCTCTGAAGTCTTTGGCATTATGTAAATGAACGTATAGATGATATCAAGTTAACATCAATGACAATATAGTCCATTAACTGATTTAATGACCTGCATTTTCTTTCAACTTAACATTATCAAACATTCAATCAGTTACATGTCATCAGTAATTGCATGTGATAGTATCACATACAAAGTTGTTCCATGTAATCATGTTGCAAGTGCTTTAAGCACTGTAGCATTGGATAAGTCAAATTTAGTTAGTTAGTTATTGAATAAATCAACATGGTTATTGCTTTCCATGTTTCTTCTCCACATTTCTCTCTCCTTTTTTCCTATATAAAGGAGTGAGACCCATTGTGTTTTTCATCTTTTGGAAATGCAATAAAATTGTGCTAGTTTGTATATGCACTCTAAGAATTTGTTGCTTGGATATAAATCAGATTGCTTTCAATAAAAGGGGCACCTTGCTTTCAAAATTTGTGTTGATTCAAGGTGTTATGTGACGAAATTTTCTAGATATTGATTTGTGAGTTTTGGAGTCTTTTTCAAGAGGGATTTGAATTCAATTGTGCATAATTTGAGTTGCCTATTGCATTCAAAGCCAATTTGAACTTTTGAAGACTATGTGCTACAAGAGGAAAAATTGTTATAGATAGTAGTGATTGCAATTAGTTAGAGCTGAAGACTTTGGGCTTCAATGATAAGTATTTTTGTCAAGAAAGATGAAATTCGCTGAAAGACTTTGTGCTTTCATGGCTATTCTATTTTTAGAATCATCTTTTAAAGTAAGTACATGAGACTTTGTGTTCCTAAATTTTTTTAAATTTATTATAAGTAAACCGTTGTCTTAAGTGTTATTCTTATTTCAACCCTTAAGCCGTTGGTATTATCGTACAAATAGGAATTTTTTGTATTTAAGTTCTATTTCTGTTGAAGCCACCTACGGTAAGAAGGGAGCCTCCCCTATTGCTGAGAGGAGAAATAAATTTCACACACTACTGTCTAAAGTTCCAATTTTGCCAATTTCTAGTCTTGGTTACTTGCAAAATTTTTAGCCAATAGAACCACATCCTGAATACTTTTTAAATATGACATATATACAATTTCATAAGAAATTTGTTCAAACCTATCCTCAAATTAAAATTACTCAAAGGTTTTTTGAAATGAAAAAATCAATTTATATTAATATACATCATGCAAGAACTACATGTTGTAGGATTCATATTAATTTTTCCATGCATTATGATTTATATTGTCACATGTGTTTTACTTTGCACAACAATGATGTTTTGAAAGAATATGGTGTAAAAGTCCCTCCTAAGTTATTGAGATATTTTATTTGAGGTGTGTTATGTAAAAGAGACGGTGGCTGGATGTTTTATAAGATGGGTTGTTTGAGAGGATCATGTGTTACTTGTGGTGGTTTGAAAAACATGCAAATATGTGTACATGTAGAGATCACACATGAAATTGAGAAAAAAAATAGTATATTTTTGAAAATACAAGTCAGTAACATATGCTATTAAAGATTGAAAAGAGTTGAAGAGATGAGAGTTAGTGAGAAGATATATATCAAGGCATGCACAGAGCTTTGTGGTTGGATGAGGAGTACAAGTTGTGTAAGGATACACTTACTCTTGGAAAAATTATCTTTATCATAGATATTTCAAAGAATTATACACTAAAATCTCAAAATGAAGTGAAATATCTATATTACCACTCTAACAAAGTACCAACTTTTGTACTCATAGAATTTTCACATGCACATGATAGCACAAAGGATGATAGAAGGATACTAAAAGAGTATCACTTCCACATAAGGAATGGTCATACTCATTTGGCATAGTTTTTGTAGGAATGTTTTGAAATTTTCTATGAAAAATTTAAGCGAAAGGAATATTGGATACCTCAACGCATCATTTGGTCTAGAATAACTACACATCAAAGTTCAAGAATTAAAGGATGTTCTACTAGTTAACTATCAAACATGTGAGTAGTGGTATCCAACATATTTGGAATTTCACCAAGGCCAGATATGGAAAAGGAGAGCATGGTGGTGTAGGAGCATGTGTAAAGAGATCCCTTTCAAGAGAAGAATTGAAGTACGCAGGTGGTGATAAGATCAAGGATGCAAAAACTATTTTGCAATGTACAACATCATCATGGGTCTAGGTAATAAAAATAAGTCTATGGTATGTGTATTTTTCTGGTTAATTACCAAGCCTAATATTGCCCCGTATGTAGATTGTTGTACATTGATAGGTACAAGTGAGTTGCACACATTTAGAAGTGTAAACACAAGTTCCCCAATTATTAATATGAGAGGCAATGCTTGCTTTTTCTCTTCAAGTAGAGATTTCTTATGGGAAGAATGTGCGTCACGAGAATAGGATGGAAAATGTTCTTGTATACCTTTAGATCCTCCTTCTTCATATCAAGTTCCCCTATAGTTGACTAAGATGGAGGCATGGGAAAACTTTGACCATGTAAATGACTTAGTGTAGCTAGGTGTTGGGATTTTTTACTAGATTGAAATCAAAATTTTAACTCATCTTATTACATTTTACATGGTTTTGGACTTATTTACCGTTCAATAAAATGTAGGTCATCTATTCATAATTATTGTCGATGATAACAATATGGAGGGAACAAATTAATATTTGTGTTGCTACATTGAGATAAAATTAAAATTGATCAAAACTGTTCATGATGGAGAGGTTATGAAGTACCCAATAGGTTCCATTGTTGTCACAAGTACATGGCTTCAAAGTTACAAACTCAATAATTTTGATGTTTGGTTGTTCGAGGAATTTGAAATACACATAAACATATTCTTCATTACTCTAACCTTGTTTTGGCAACATATATTCAATTGATTTTATATCATGATTAGCCATTCAATAATAATTTAAGGACATTTTTTGAATCTAACCACAAGGTAATACTTGACACAATAAGAGATAGAGCTAATCCACAAGGATCATTATATTGAATTTGGGCCAACTATAAGAATTAAGTATATTTGAAGATTTATCCTATGAAAGGTATAATAATTTTGGAAAATTTGTATCTATCTTGGCCAATTGTAAATTTGATCTTTTTATTATATATTAATTACCATGAGCTAATCAATACATATTTAGAGGCTAAATTTTATACATATAAATGGTCATGAGATAATATGTATCTATTTAGAGGCTATGAACTGATTTGTACATGTGTATGTGTTTACGTGTCATTCACCTATACCTGCTAGTCTAAAAGCACAACACTATAACTCATTAACTCAATTGTTAGCATATAATAAACCAATCAAAGCATGACAATCAAAAGTGAGTTATAGATTCCTATTTCGAACGAGTTTGATCTAACTGTGATAATTCTCTCAGAGATATACTTTAGACTAGTGACATACAATTCTAAAATGGAAGATTCAAATTTCTAGAAAGCCATTAGTATGCATCTAAGCTAGAACATATTAGTTATAGATTAATTGATCCCATTATGAAATTGAAGTGTTAGCTAATTATCTAGATGCATGAATTCATTTCTACAACATAAGCTTAATGCAAGATTGTGAGATTAGGGATCCAAATGAGCTCAAATTCACTCCTTTTATGGAGAATGAGAGGAAATGAGCGGTTGAGATTGATTCTTGATGAGTGATGAAGATCGAACCTTGCTTGATCCATGTGTGTCAACTCCCATTAGTCCATAGATGAATTTGTCATTTAGTGGTGAGCTTGTAATTTAGAAGCATTTATTAATTTGCCTTAATTAATTACTTTAGCCATTAGATTTAATGAGGTTGATTTAATTAAATAGGCCAAGGTAATTAATAATAAATTAATGATAGATCACTAATAGATGATGTTCAATTTGAGGGATTTTATTGATTTTGGTGAATTATGCCAATAATCAAATAATTAGATTAGCATAATTGAGATGGAGATCCTTAGTTAAGGCAAATAGGGCATTTTTTTAGACTAGCCCAATTTAGGGTGATTACATTTGCCTCTATTTGAATTGATATGCAATCAACACATTGATTCAAAGAACATTTGGTGTTGAATTTGCAAAATAGTTTGATACCGAATGATGAAACTACTCATGATTTGATGATTGAGATTTATGAGCGTGATTGGACAAAATTTTAATGATGATATCAGTCTTGAAATTGATTGAACTAAGACTGATAATTCTGACTTCAAACTTGATCGAACAAAGGTCGATTAAAGATATCAATTCCAAACTTGAATGAATTAGAACTAATAGTACTGACTCCAAACTTGATCAAATGAAGGTTTGTAAGAAGCTACTAAATACTTGATAGATGATCTGAAAAATTAAGGATCCATAGGCATAGATAACTGACTTGATATGATTATCCTACAGTCCCAACTTGATTGAAGAAAATGACCATGCCCCTATTCATTTGATGATGAAGTCATTTTGATAAACAATCTGTTTTGAAATCCCTCATTGTTTTTGATTAAGGAAAAAAGGTTTTGATGGGTTCCTGAAACCCTACAATAGAAAGAAAAGAGAACTAAATCATATAAGCATTACAAAACATCCATAATAAAATAGGAAGTTCTAGCAAAAAAGTCTAAACAATATAAAGCCAGGAACACATATCCAATAAAACCAGGAACAAAAACCAGGGGATCCAGTCAGGAAATGTCTCTAAGAATCTCCGCCGCCCGTATCTCCAGCTCGGTCATTCTCCCAGCAGCTTCTCTGAGTTCATCTAGCTCCTTGTCAGCTTCCTGATATGCCATCTGCTTTGCTTCTTCTCTAGTTCCCTTCGCATTTTCTTCTTCTAGAAGTTGATCCATGTCTTTGTGCATCTGCCTATCCTCTTTGTTTCCTTTTTGTTCTTGAAACTTGTCAATGATTACCTTAATGTTATCATTTGAGGCTTTTAGAATATTGTAACTTTGCTCTGCAATTTTAACCATTGAAGCTTCAATGCCTTCAATCCTATGCTTCTATTCTGTCACTCTACTGTCCAGCTCTCTATCCTCCACTATATTCTTGTTGTTGTTGATTATGCTTTCTTTCTCCATCCTGTCCATCCTTTTTTTCAGCTCAGATATTTCATAGTAGGTCCATTTTGTTGATCAATAGCTGTCAATGGCGCTATTTTTTGCATTATTCAGCACATCCATTTGAGGATCTTCCCTCGCATTGTCATTGAAAATCACCAGAGAAGGATCTATGAGCTCTTCCATCTGAATTCTTCCCTCTTTATTTTCCTTAACCAAGGTCCTTAAGGATTTTTTTTGAGTAAGAATCTGATTGATTTTAGGTATGATCATGCCCACTCAGGAATGAAATTGAAATAAATATCAATGAAATCCCTCTTTGAAGTGTGGACATCAATGAGAAAGTGATGAGATGTGATTGGATCAATAGGTGTGGGAAAAATCAATTAGGATATGAGTTGAAGCGGAAATGTGTTGATAGGAACACAATTTGACCAAGTTTGAAATTTTTAATGATGTTTGACCAAGATTTTGATGAGAGGATGTGTATCTTCTATTTAGGAACAATGTAGCATGCTTCTGCAAGCTTTGTGTATCATTTTTTACAAATTTTGCATTTGCTAGAAGTCATGGGTAAATTTTTTGAAATTATTACTGCGCTGAAAGAACATGTTGTCTACATGTTCGATTTCCTTCCCGATAGGTTTTATGAGAAACTAATATAGTTAGGATAATTTTCCTAGTGTCTCATAGGTCAAATTTAGCCCTAAGGGGGTTAAAATAAGCCCAAAAGGTTAATTTACCCATTCATTTTCACTTCTCACCTTAGTAATTTCTTGAGCTCTGGAGAGAAGATGATGGTCCCATGGAGAGACATCAATTTGAGCTTGGCCATCGCCATCATTAACCCGTGCATTATGCACCTCCAGTGAGTGTCCAAAGAACTTTAATTTTATGCTTTCCAATTGAATTTTTATTATTTTTAGCAAACGTTATAGCCCGTAGAGTCTAGGATTACATCCAGGAATCTAGATCATAGGAGGTCAATCCCATGTTGCATCTGGGAAACATGAAAAATCCTAGATCACATCCAGTGAAAACATGATCGTATCCTGTGTCCATCAGAGGATCGCATTCTGTTAATTTTTCCCCTATTATAAACCAAATTTCAAGCATTCTGTCCTATGAAAATAGGATCACACCCGGTATGCTGAGTCACATCCTATCAAAATAGGATAGCATCCAAGATTTAGGATTTCATCCCGTTAGAACAAGATCACATCCAGTGTGAGTGTCGCTCCCTATCAAAACAGGGTTGCATATGGTAAAAGATGTATGTCTTAGCAAACAGTTGAATTTGTCTTGTCATTCTAGTAATGAAGATCTTCTGTTGGATCTTTTAGTTGTCTCTGTAGGTTACCTTGATCCCAAAACTAATGTCTTTGTGAATTTATTCCTTGCAGACGGGTTTAGGAGTAGTTTCTTTCTGATGCATGAGACCTATTCGTGTATTGGATTTATCTGAGCAACTTACTGATGATGAGCAATGAATTGTGGGTTGTCTAAGGTTAGGGAGTTTGATAGATTTACCCGATATTAGGGTAAATTGAGGGTTGTTGATTGCTATTGCTGAGAGATGACACTCAGAGAAAAACACCTTCCACATACCAATAGGTGAGATCACTGTGACTCCATCGGATGTTTGGAGGATTATGCACATATTGGTCATGGGAGGACAGGTTCATTTTAAGTCATGATCAGTCGTGACTATTGCAGATTCTTAGAGGTTCTTTATGGATCCACTCATTGCATGATGATATTTGACGTGGGATTACATTCTTGCCCATTATGAGTGACTTCTTGTGTTTCTTGTTGGGTTGATAGGGGGTATTATTTCGGAAGATTGAGGGTAGCACAAATTCATGTGTAGCTGGGTCAGTATGCTTGAGGATATGATCAGTGTCACTCATCGATATGGATGGGGTAGTTTCATTCTTGCACACTTGTACATGGAGCTTCATGAGGTAGTATACCAGTCATCTTAGAGCATGACAATTGGAATTTTGATTCTTCAGATATGGGCCTAGGAGCATATTTTAGTGACTCAGCTGATTGTAGATGGATAATGGGATCTAGAGAATCCATATGTATATATGTACTCAAGATACATCTAGCAGCCCCATCTGGGTAAGCTAGAATATTGGAGATGATTATTTGATGATGTTACTGAGGTTGAGTGACGACCATAACTTGATTATGAGGAGTGGGCCTCAGATTGACGATAGATGTCATACTTCTTTTAGAGTAGGTTGTTGGTCCAGTGAGAGGGGGGGGGGGGGGAATCAGACAAAATCAAACTTAAATACTTAAAACTTANTCCAGTGAGAGGGGGGGGGGGGTGAATCAGACAAAATCAAACTTAAATACTTAAAACTTAGCTCACTGATTCACTCGGTAGAACTGAATACAATAATGACCGACTCACCAAACAACTTAATAAATTAAATGAACATACATATCATAATATGATAATCAATCATTCAAAATTAGTTAACACCAGATTTAAGGAGGAAAGCCAATTAGAGAAAAACCTTTGTGGGAATTATGACCCATAATAAAAATTTACCATTCTAAAGAATGCTCAGTTAAGAACTTATCCTATTAAAGATTACAAACACATTTGCTAGATGTGACCCTGTTAAAAGATTTGCCTCAGATCTGTTAAGATCTTCACCCTGTTAGGAGTGGCCTTGTTAGAGGTTTTTAAACACTCTTTTGGAAAATACCTGCTTCTAGGATTTACAAATAGGACTGTTAAATCCACTCGGTTAAGAGATTTTATATTTTACAAATGCTAATAAGAAATAATAAAACTTTCATCTATAATTATAGAAACTACCTTTTCTTGGGTTAGATCCTTTATGCTCACATGAATATTGGAATCACATACTTCATTTCTCTCTACTCTAGACTATAGATTCTGCTCTTTCTGCTTCTCTTCTCTACTCGGTAACTTTTGTTCTTCAACTTCTTCTACTTCTCAATTCAACTCGCCATCAATTTAGTTCTCATCCTTTATATAGATAAAAATTCTCCTCTTAATCTCCTTGATTAGGTTTTCCATTATTTTATCTCAGCCATTCAATCATCTTCTTCACAAATCTCAGCTCAGTAAACCATTTAATTTTTACCTTGTAACTTGAACTTTTTCTTGGAACTCTAATAATCAGGTTTAACCACTTAATCTTCTCCTTAGATATTCTCATTGAATTTTCTCACTCGTAGATATTCTAACAAACTTCCTTCAATTCTTATCAACATTCAGATCATCATAGATTCGTATTAAATTCTATCTTATCATCATTATCAATCAATTATCTATTTACCCGCTGTGGTAACCTAGTTTACAGATGCATAGACATTATACAGGGAATACATATGACAAGATAGATTAGAGAATACCAAAGATTTCATTAATCATTCGTAACTTGTGTACATCCAAAATAGTCCCTATTATATTATATCTCTGAAGATAAGGTACATTGCTTATATAAAACCAGAAGGGGTGTGACCAAACGTCACCACCAATTCCCAACTGCCATCCGGTAGTAACTAAGTACCATTGGAATACACATAATATAACTAACACAACATAAAGTAAGTAATATGGATAACATCATCCCCCCTAAAGAAAAGTCATCTCCAGACGAAAAAAAAATGTTCGAGACTGAAACAAAATAGGAATGATGAACAAATGTAGACAAGAACCAAAACATGCTGCTCAGTCTCAACCTCTACCAAGTGTTGCAAATCTGTTTCTCAAATGATACTGCCTCCGTAGGAAAGCTGTCCTCAATAGCCATGATGTCTTCTCCACGTCCAACTACTAGGTACACTGAGCCAAGTCTTTCTCTACTTCCTCCAACTTGGTGGTCAGTTCCTTCTGAGCTCTCTATGCATCCACCATGGCAGTCTCATGTCTAGACAAGATATTGTTAGATTTGATAAATGCAAATCTATCCAAGATCACCTGCATGCATGAAAGTTACAAGACAGAAGAAAAAGACAAAAGAGAGAAGAAGCTATGGTGGCCAAAAGGCCAGAGAGTTGAAATCTATGTTGCAAGAATAAAACTTCTATTAACAACAATACTGAATACAATCTCGGTAATGAAATACAAAGCGGTGATTCCTTATAAAGGATATCGAAACCCTAAAGGTGAAACCCTAAAGAAATATAAGATGCCTAAGTGAAACTTAAGCATAGAGTATAATAGACTAATAATTAAATGATTTAATTATTAGCTATTATATAACTACTCTAACACCCCCCCTTAAGTGTAACTTAGGGAGAAGAAAAATAGCTAAAGACTACTGCAGAAAGCAGGAAAGATGGGTCCCGACAAGTAGGCCTGATCAGGTACCCAAGACAAGAAAGCAAACTAGATGAAGGAAACTAAGCCTTCAATCTAGGGAAAGGTGTCCCAGAGAGAGGAACAAGAATGAGCAAGAAGCATCTCCGAAGTATATAGCTGAAAACTCTGTCAGAAGAGATTGCTGGAACCCCCACTGAAGTGCATGACCAGGTAGAGAAGACAAAGTCTGAAGAGCTGATCAATCAAACCAGGAAGCAATAGAACCAACAGGTGAACCCGCCATAATGCTAAACTGGGAGAGGTGACAAGAACACTGAAATGCAATGCCAGAAACATCTGCAGAAGAAGACCCAGGAACACCAACAGTGCAATAGAAGTACACACACAGGATAAAGGGCGGTGTCACTGACACACAGCATGGGCTAATGTCATGGAAGGTATGCTCACTTGAAAAAGGTGGATGCGCCTAAAACGAAAAAAGCATCAGAACCCCCCATGGCACTTTATAACAGAGTGAGTACAACAACCATACAAGGTGTACAAGATCCAAGAAATGCAGAAGTAGGCACTTTATCTCAGTGCGTTTACAGAATAAATATACATCAAAAGAAGCATACAAGCTAAAAAGTTAGAAAGAAGAGTGAACCAGAAGTACAGTAGAAGAGATCCCAGGACCTGTAAACCCAAGAAATCCACTAGAGTGCATAAACTGCCAAACTCAGAGGAGAGAAAACCTAGTGCAGAGTCTAGAAAAAAGACCTCTACAACTGCATAGTGCACTGAACCATCTTTCCGATGATATCTCGTTTGCCAAAAATGGAGTCCGGATGAGCCAGATATGACTCCCAGAAGGCAAAAATAGACATCAGAATTCAACAACAAAAAACACTATTGAAATAGCAGACCCAAAAAACCTAATCACCATAGTCAAAAAGAGCTCAAAAAGAGCTTTTTGACGATATAACAAAGTCCAAAAAAGGCCTCTGTATGCTCCAGATAGAGCCAAAAAGGTGAAAAAGGCTCAAAAATGCCCTAAAGGCCTGGTTTTAAGCCCCAAGGGCTAAAAAAAAGGGCCCCCGGGCACATGACGCACGCCAGGGGCTGGGCCGCAGCCTTTGGTCACCCATGTGACCACCTGTAGTGCAAAGGAGCCCGCGGGGGCTACCACAAACGCCGCTCGGGTGGAGCGGAGGTGGTGTGCGCCGGTTCGAGCGGTGCAGGAGCGGAGGTGGGCCGCAGGGGCGCCGGGGGCCGCAGAGGGCGGCTGGCGGCGGTGGGGGCAGCTGGGGCCGCAGAGAAAAGCAGGGCGCCACCGGCGGTAGCCGGGCCCCCGGTGGGGCAGTGGCAGCCCAGCGGTGGCACCATTTTGAAGACACTGCGCGCGTTTTTCCCGATGTCGAAAAACCTTAAAAATCAAAGGTTTTTTTAATTTTTTCTCAGTTTCCGTGCCCGTACGGCACCGGAAACCAAAATGTTTTTGCCTCGGGGCCAAGTTGTCAAAAATGGACAAACTTTATATGGATTCTAGGGTTTTTGGGCCTTCTAGACGCAACCGTGAGGCCGATTTTGGTCCAAAGTGCCTCAAAAAATAAAGACTCCTCAGAACTAATGAAAAAAGCTAGGAAAACCTCTGAAAACTTCAAACCCTCGCTTGCTTCAACAGAGAATGAACAACTAGCAGCAGGAGAGCTCTGATACCATGTTAGATTTGATAAATACAAATCTACCCAAGATCACTTACATGCATGACAGTTACAAGACAAAAACAAAAGACAGAAGAGAGAAGAAGCTATGGCAGCCAAAAGGCCAAAGAGTTGAAATCCATGTTGCAAGAATAAAACTTCTATTAACAACAATACTTAATACAATCTCGATAATGAAATATAAAGTGGTGATTCCTTATAAAGGATACCGAAACCCTAAAGGCGAAACCCCTAAAGAAATATAAGCTGCCTAAGTGAAACTTAAGCACAGAGTATAATAGACTAATAGTTAAATGATTTAATTATTAGCTATTATATAACTACTCTAACAGACATACTCTGAGTGCCTTAAAGCATAGTACCATTCTACCTCTCTCACCACCACTTGCGCATGCACAATCCATGCTTGCAGCATCTGTGGGTCTCATCTGCTCAACTTTGTGTGTTCACAACCTCCAAATCCCTCTCTCTCGGTGACTTATGGCTTCCCTTCCAAGGCTTAGCTTCAGACTTCTTTCTCACCATGCGGAACAAACCCAACACTTACCCTGACTACACTGGTGCACCAAGCTCAAGGTTGTAGTGTACCTCAAAAATAAAATGGGGGTTTGGGGGCAACGCCCCCAGTGGGGTCGAGGGGAAGCACCCCCATGGGGTCCTATTTTTATTATTATTTTTTGGAATAGAAATATAACCGTTTGTCTTTCCCTAACTACCTGGAGATTGTGTATGGCACTTAGATTTATTTCCTCTTCTTCAAAATGAATGAAGCTAGATGAGATTTAATACCCCAATCTGTACGGTCGTACTCAACACTCTCAATGCTTTCTGGACTATCATACGAAACCCGTATGGCTTCGTGGTTGTTGGTCCCTAATGCATTACAACCATACGGTCCTTGGTTCCCTATGCTAAAAGCATTGTATGACCATGCCTTTATTGTTCTAAATGTCGCACTGTATGACTTAGCATTGCCATTTTTACTATTGCACAACCCTAATGGTTATCACTTGCACGAGTCTCCAATCCATACAGATCCGTATGACAACTACTATGTGGATGCTATTTTATGTTTCTTACTGTACGACCTTTGAATTTCCTCCAATAATCTTCGTACAACCTTATGGTGTTCTTCCTCTGTGGCTTCTCGCAACTCCTTTTATGATGGAGTGGTCACTTTCTAGTGACCATTCGAAAGTGGGAGCCACCATTTGGTGACTTCACCATAGGGTGATAGTCGCTGTTCGGTGACTTCACCATCCGATGTTGTCACCGTCGAGTGACAGTCACTGTCCAATGTGGTCACCGTCAGATGACACTTATCATTTGGTGACTTCACCATACTGTGCTTATTGTCGTACGATAGCATTTTTTCTTTTTAATTTTTTTTTGTCCATAAAATTGTATAGCTCCGCACAACATGAGGTCGTATGGTACCGTACAGGCACTTTTTTTTAGTCTCAAAGATTTACTTTTGCTGGCCAGGCCCCACGCCTTCTTGCCATTTGTGATATATTTTCAGCTTTGACCCATTGACTATGTCCAAAATTGCCTAGCCGTCGGGTGTTCATAACTTCACTACCCCATTTGTAGCAACTTCCCAAATTTTATATGGGCCTAGCCACTTTGATTTGAATTTTCCAAGTTTAATTTCAGTTTGCCCATTAAACTTCAATATTAATTGACTTTGCATGAGTTGTGTTCACTTCAAATGCTTGTCATGCCAGACCTTCCTACATCCTTTAACTATCTTCATCGCCCACTGTGCCAGTAATCATTTCTCATCTATCTTATTGAAATTATACAATCACTCCTTCAATTTTTCCATGTCTCTGAGTCTGTTCTCAATGGCTATCCTCAGACTTGGTACCATAAATTCAATAGGAACCATGACCTCTCATCCATAAATTTGAAGAAGGAGAATAAATATTTTGAAGGCTGTGGCCTTCCACTCAGGATTCCAATCATTACCGACAAGAATGATCTTAGGTTTCTCTTCCTTTCCCAGATTCATTAGTTTGACTGACTAAACCTTATGCTCTTCGCTTACTTTTGCATCCCCTTCCTTGTATTCACCGTACTCCAACATGGAAAATGTTTCCAGCTCTTCCTTAATAATTCGTACATTGCATGTCATTCAGAAGAGTTTATAGTCCTCTATTTTCCAGTGGAAAAGACCATTCATGGAGTTGGCATCATCTCCCAAACACTCTTCCAATTCTACGATGCCTTCTTCATTAGGTTCCATACAACTCCTTCCTTCATCCATTCAGTTGTTCTCATCGTCAGATTTTGAGCTTGAAGAAGAGGCTATCTCTTTGCTCACCATATGGGTGTGAAGGTCGATGGTGAAATTCCTCTCCCATTCTCCATCGATTGGGTGTTTTTCTTCCAACTGTGGTTTACCTTTTCTGTGACCAACCGCCCTTGACCCAAAATGGCATCGTAACCCTTCTTTTTCAAAGGTATCACTACAAAGTCTAGTACAAATGGTTGTGAGCCAATGGTGACCCATTGTGCCATCAAAATTCTGAGGGGTTTGATACCCTATTGATTGGTGCCCAATAAGTTGAAGGTTGGGGCCACAATGTTGGCTTTTCAAATTTCTTCTGTCTTCTCCAGAAGGACGTTCACTCCTGACCCTCCATCCACTATAGTGTCTGTCTGAATGGTGGCAAGGATGCCCATCTTGATGACTGCCAGGTACCTGCCGGTGTTTACAATTAGTATCATTGGGTCAGTTGCGGACCCTCCAGGGATGTTTTTACATGTGGTATTTGGCTGTGTGGTCAAGTTCTCCAACAACATCATTGCCAAGTGAGGCATGGTGTGAAGGAGATCTTGGAGTTTCACTGGTAGATCTACATGTAGCAGTTGCCTCAGAATGTTTTGTTCTGCCTCCCTCCAACCCGAGGTAGTGGCCATCTCCCATGTTTCTTTTTGTGTCTTCATCGCCTTCTCTATTTCTTCCTTAACCTCTCATTCCTGTTGTTTTTCTATTTGAGGGTCTGGATATGTGGCTTTATTTGCTTTCCCTCGGGTGATGGTCAGTACCATACTCATGCTTCCATCTATGTCTAGCCAATTAATGCTAGATTTTGGGTAGTTACTATCCTCATGGTTGCCAGGACCACACCAGTGACATAGCTTCTGCAGGGTGTCACCCTTGTTGCAGTCCCTTGAAAAGTGGCTCCCCTGATTGCAAGCTTGACACTAGATCATCGACCGACCCTTAGAGTCATATTGTATTGGACTCCTTGTGTTGGTGTTGTTGTTATTGCCCCTTCTGCCACTGCATTGGTTGCCTTCGTACCCGCCTGATGTAGATGGTTGCTCTTGAGTAAATAACACTTGTTGATTCCTCAATTTAATGTTGTATGGGCATTCCTTGGTGGAATGGCCCATGATCTGGCAAATGTCACAAAATTTATTTTTGTTACATGACACCTTTGTATCACCGCTCTCCTTGCAGTCTGTAGACCACATGTCATCTTCCCCCTTGCTGGTACCCCCTTTTATGGTCTTTAACTCCTTAATCATTCTTTCCATGTCATTTTGAAGTGCCATGAATTGTTTCTTTGACTCACCATCACTACTACTATCATCGTCCGCAGTGTCATCTTCATCGGAAGAAGACTTGTTTCTTTTCTTTTTAGAGGTCTTTTGTTCGCTCTCCAAGTCCATCACCTGGTTATAGGCATCTTCATATGAGGTGGGGGGTGTGTGATGAAAATGTGTCACACTTCTATGAATCATTCCATTCAAGGTTTCTCAAGAATGAGGCCTCAAATATCGACTCATAGCTCTCTAGTCATAGAGTGCAAAGGTTTGTAATGGAGGCCCTCAGATTGACCCAGTTGTGCCCATGCAAGTACACCATGAAATGAGAGATTCAATGCATGAAAATGACAACTATTCTATATGATAACAAATGCATAAAAGGAAACTAATCTATATGATAACAATGCATAAAAGGAAACTAATCTATATGATAAAAATGCAAGATTATTCTATGAAAGGAAATACAAATGCAAGATTAATCTATGAATAGAAATATGAATTTAATCTAAAATGCAAATGCAAAGTAATCTAAATGGATTGTCATAAATGCATGAGAGAAGAAGACAAGAAGATAGAAGTTGCAATATCCAAGCTCAAGTGCTCAAATTCTCCTCCAAAGTTGCTCTCCAAACCTACAACATAACAATAAAAACCTGGGATGCTCAAATGAGAAGGAGAGGCTTCCTTATATAGAATAATGGACGGTGAAGATTAAGAGGCTTTTAAAGCAATGGTGGAGATTAAATCTTGGTTGATCCATGT
>MU227613.1:50104-62934 GCA_018584345.1 Thuja plicata | reverse complement strand
AAAACAAGATAAAATCATTTAATTAAAAGAAAGATTTTCTTTTAATTAAATAAGATTATTTTATTTATTTAAAAGGGATATTAATTAAATAAGATAATATTATTTAATTAAAAGATGGATTTTAAAATAAGATAAAATCATTTAATTTAAAGAAAGATTTTCTTTTAATTAAATAAGATTATTTTATTTATTTAAAAGGGATATTAATTGAATAAGATAAAATCATTTAATTAAAAGGGATTTTCCTTTAATTAAACAATATTATTTTATTTAAGAGATGTTTTCTTTTAATTAAATAAGATTATTGATGAAATGATCAAACCTTAGGAAATATTGAAATACTTGAATTAATTACGATTTGATCAAGAAAATTGATTTGAATTGAAAATATTGCAAGTCATTGGTTCAGGAAATTCATAAATTGATTAAAATGATAAAAGGGGCCCACAGTCTAGGTGACCATTTTAGGGAGCATATATTTGCCCCTCTTTGACTAATGTGTGATCATTCTGGGAACACATGTAGTCAAAGAATACAGTTGAAGTGTGAGACTGATTTGGGATCACAGAACAACACAGACATCAACATCGTTGTAAATAAGTAATTGACATCAGAATAAAGATAAGCTGATTGAAAAAGAGACAAGGTCAACACTGTTGTAAATAAGTAATTAACATGTTCGAGATAAGAATCTCAAGCAGGGTTGATATGATTGATAAAGCTGAATCAAGGATTGAAGTTTGATAGGTACTGCCCCCTCATGATCAAAATCGAAATGAGATAGAGGAGAAACAAAAAATTGGTAAATTTGATCAAATCGAACTAAAGATAAGGTTCTTGATGTAAGATGAAAGATATAAGGATCAAAGAGCCAAGGTAGATCATCAAGCATGAAATATTATGCCCCAAGGTTGAATTAGAAGAAAAGAAGTGGGGTGAAAGCGAATGGAAGATAGAAGTTTGGAAGAGATGGAAAGAAATGGAGAGAAGAAAGAGAATTTTCCTTAAGAAAGAGAATTCCCCAAAACCAATCAACTGTTTAAGATAGAAAATTTTGATTGAGATCACGAAAGAAGATAAGGAAATGAAGATCAGAACGTGATCACAGCTGATCAAAAGTCCACAAGAAAGATGAAGGAAACCTTCTCAAACTCATAATGCAACCTAAAAATGCAAACTAACATGAAGTATAAAAATGCAAGCTACATTAAAATGCAAAGGTGTACTTACAATAGAGCAACTGTAACACAGGATTTTGTGTTCATAATTCATTAGAGAATGTTAAGGAACTTATTTTCATCATTGGGCCATTATTAACGGACATCGGAAAATCACACAATCATCACTAGTCACAAGTGCAAATATGAAGATATGAATTTGATTTATATCGGATTGGAATGTGGAAACATTCTAGCATAAGCATCAAAGAAATAAAGGTCAAGATGACTGTGATGTTATCTTACCCAATTTAATATAGAAAAACCATGCTCGCATCAAGGCATAGAGGCCAGGATGACCAACAGTGTTAACATGCTTTCAGCACCCAAATTCTAAACTTATAAGTTTGAGCCCTACAGATAAATTCCTCCAAAGTTTCTTATCCCTTATGATTATTCATGCATTATGCATTGTCAAATCTTGAATCTTGAACCGCAAGTTCAAAGTTCAAGATATAATATTTCAAAAGGCATCATGCAGGATCAAGTTCAGAGTTTAAAATTGAGCTTGTAAATTCAAAAAGTTCAAGTAGAGTTCAAAGCCAGGTTCAAAGTCAGATTTTGATATGTAGATTTAAGCACCATAGTTTGGAGGTTCAGATTCTATGTTGATCCACATATACATAGCCGATGTCTTTGTTGGCTGAGGTCCTCATTTTAATGGATAGCTTGTAGTATTGACAACCCCTGTGATGAACTGATCTCATGCTCTATTAATTTATGCTCGGGACTGTGTGTTGAAAGCATTCAAATTGTTTGGTGAAGCACTATGCAACTGTGAATCTTGAATCCATGTTGCATAACTAAGGTAAATATTGCCATCAATTGAGAAATCACAATGTGGTGTACTATAAAGGGACACATTTGAGGGGGCACGGTTAATCAAAATGGAACCCGATAGAGAAATTCCAGATCCAAACTCAGAGAATGATCATGGTCTTTTTGACGTAGTGTTACAATGTATGGAGTTTTAATGTGCTCCATGAGCTAGTGTCCATGGTATCACAGCAACGTTGTCAATCCCCGTCAAAAGTTGACTCATGTTAAAGCTTAGGTACACAGGGATGTTTGTAAGCTGTTTGCTATAATGCATTGAACCCTAACTACATACAAGTCAAGTTGTGCTATGCATGGAGGAAAAATCATATGGTCACTTGTCCATTTCCAAATGTGTTTTCCCAAAGAAACTCCCACATGGCCCGACCCAAATGTTGAGGTGTCAATAGTTCATGCCGACAAAGAGAAGGAAGATTGCATAGTTTCCTTGCCGCGTGAGCGCAAGCAATATTTAGAGGGCACTACAATGTACACCAAACTACTTGAAAAATTGTGGAGACCACTAGCAGTGGCTTGAAGGGAACATCCTATGGAATGAAGAAGTAAAACCGAGCACCATATTGTAAAACAGAGTTATGTTTTTTTAAATAATTAATGAGCTATTTGGCAGGTCTATGTGGGATTCTTTTATCTGTTGGACAAGGTATAGGCAGTTCCTAATGGAATGGTTTTTGATTTTTTATGTTGGGTACTCCTCGCATCTTAGGAATGTTGAAAGCTCTCTCTCTTTCTTTTGGAATCTGGTGTGCCTTTGATGCATGATGATCAATCTCTTTCAGAAGATATCGATACCTAGTTGGCACCGATCTTAAGCAGAATGACTTCATCACTATAACAAGGATCCCGTGAAGTGCCAAGGACACATAGTATTCGAGACCAACAATAGAAGCATGAGAGGATGACTGTCATCTATTTGAAAAAATCCCCGCTAGTCTTCTATGCTCCAGAACACATGCCCAATCCAGTAATGGAGAGCTTCATGCCTGCTGATAAAGGCTTCCTGGTGAGAGCCATCAATTTCTTAAAGAAGAGGTATTTCAAATCAAATTACTTCAAAAATTCTTATGGTAATGAAGTTGCAATCCCCTACCCTACTCCAACATCAGTCCATTTTCTTATGTGGCATGGGATTGAGAATGCTTAATGTTTTCAGGTAAATGACTTGTTAGTTTGAAGAATCAGGCGTTAAAGAAGCACCAAATGCACTATTGCAAAGACTGTATATTTCAATCAATTCTCATAACATATATCCCCCTGAGTTTCTATTTTCTAGCTCGTTAAATGATGGTAGGATTGGTTCAATGATGTGTTGGCCTTCCTAAGTATATGGAAACACCGGTAGTGTATGCGAATTGTTTGACAAAATGGCATTTAAAATAGTGGGTCATCTTCAAACTAAAAGACACAAACCATATGATTATCGGGTTCATGTATAAGAAGTGAAGAAGCATTGCAAACTGTTTAACAAAACACAAACACAAACAACGATCCAAAAGCACTGACAGCGCATGTGATCTATTTGATAGAATGTCCGATTTAGATGGGAAATTTTGTGATGGCTAGAGAGAGGTAGATACATGAACCCATGTATGGCAGATGGGTAAGATCAAATCTAATATGAGTTTCTCAAATGACATTGATCGGGTGTGCCTCAGAAATGGAAATGTGAATGAGCATATAGAATTCCAAGATTTCATATTGAATGCAGCAATTCAATAACATGGCCGATCAAGTTCTGAATATAATTGCAATTCAAAGGGGTGAATGATCAAAATCAGTATGCAGATGCTCAAGTTGCATTTCATAATGCTAATAAACTAGTACAAAGAAGTCCCCAAAGCCTCCGTCTAGGTTGATGAGAATCTGGTTATCATGAACTCTCTTCCTATTATCTGTGTATATATGCCTTGATGCACTTTTTCTCCTTCAATGAAGAAATGAAATCAAAGGCTAAGTCAACATTGATACTCATACTAAAGCCACCCGACAGACAAAGGAGGCATTATCATGAAATCTTAAACAAAATTTGAATTCACTCATCATAATGAGAAGATCATATAAAGGAAATAATAAACCCCAATCACAAGGCTATCAATCCTATTATGCTCAAGCCAATCAATATTTTTGATTGGGTTATTGTGGAAGGAATTAGTTTGAAGTATTGGATAGCACGTTTATGAATGCCATCTGTCCCACTTATATGGCACTTTAGAATAAGTTTCGACCTGAATTCTATGAAGGTAGGAATGTTTATCAGGAATGTTTGATATCTAAACAAAAACTGGAAATATGATGACAGGTAGATAAGAAAGTTACCCATGACAGGTGCAAAGCCAAGTGGCGATGATCCCGTGAGAATTGTTCCACTTTGACATGATACATGATGTTATTAATTGAAAGTGTCCAAGTGTCAGTATATACACGTATCATCTAAAGGAGACTCATATTATAATAATAATAATAATAATAATAAAGACATGAGAAGGCCCCGTAATCAAGAGACATATATGAAATATTCTAAAAAGGGCACATGATTTACAAAGATTAGTTATGGTAACTGAAAGAGAACCAACAAGAGTAAAAGATAAATGTGCAACTACAAGTGAATAAGGGGCTTCTTCTTTTTCTGGTAGTCACTCGGCTACAGGCAGGAGAGGAAATCATTTTATGATATTATTGTAACATGTAGAGCAAGGGGAAAGAGATATATTTTATTTTTTGAGTAGCTTTAATGAAGTTGTAGAAGTAAAATGATCTGTAGGTTATTTTTCTTTGTATTTAGGAGTAAGGATAAATTGGTACATCAGATCTATGTGTCTGAATATTATTTTCTCTGATTGAAATTGATTAGTTTGTCATTTCAATCATATTTTTGAGTACTATTCTGCATCATCAAATCAAGTGAATGAATATATCATGAATTAGTTGGTTTTTGGTGTACTTATGCTTAGTAATTAAAATATTTAGCCACTCCTTGATTTCTCTGTGATTGGGAAGACTGAATAGATGATTAGTTGGTCATTCATTTAGTTTCTCTAAATCTTTTATATTTTAATCGCATTCATTTCATAGTGATGAATGAATGTCGGCAACCTTTATGTCTTTGGGTTAAAGACATACTTTACATTTAATTCACTAAATATCTTTCTAGAAGGGAGCTATACCTTTGAATTCAGAGGAGGGTTATCAAACAATGATAACTCATCCAACTATTAGTACATTTTGTTCTTCTTTTCAGGCATATCGAGTCATTATTTACATTTCTTTCCAAGGGACAAATCTGTATACTAACAGATTTTTGGCGACTTTTCTAGGGAGATGAAGAAAAGATTGATTCCTTATTCATTTCTTTAGTCATTTTTTAGATATCCTTGTTTATGCAGGATTTGCGACTCTGTTCACATCATGCTAAATCCAAGAAGTATGAAAGAGGGGAAAAGACCAAACCCCATAATTGAAGAAATCCTTGAGATGGATGACGAGGTGCTGCACGATCTCTGGGACTACTATAAGAGTAGCATTTCAAGATCCATTGAAATAATATAAGCATTGAAGATGATCATGTAACCGCACTAATATGGAGGTGTATTTGTGTGAGGTTCCACAAGTTGAAAGAGTTAGAAGAGGCAGAAAACTTGTTGTGAGCTCATGGTAAGAAGGTATTACAACTGAGGAAAGAACTACATGGTGATAATGAGGGAGTTGTGGCTGTTTCAAATTCTTTTTTCTCCCAAAATTTTTCAGTTTTGAGCAACAAAAAAGTGCAACCTCAGAAGCAATTCAAGAGAAAACCTACAGCTGAAGATTTCAATAAAGTGCAAGATCAAACCTTTCAAAAACTATGGAGTGCTTTTAAAAGGAGCATTTGTGAAGCTGAAAGGAATAAGCTTTACCCCTCTGAAGACCATCAATCCTCATTTCTATTGAATCATGTACATGAGAAGTACCATGCCCTCAAAAGTCTCAAGCAAAGGACACATACTATAGCTAGCCAAACAATAGAACCAGTAGTTTGTGTTTTCTCTATTTTTGGTGAAGAGGATCTTGAAACACCATTGATTTTCCTATCCATGTCTTTAGATCACCAACAAAAGAAAGAAGAATTGTGTCATGCTAGAAACATGAAGCCTAATACTTTTTCACCTTGCATGGAAGTAGAGGGAAAAGAAGGATCATCTACTTCTTCCCGAAGAAAGGAACTATCAATAGAACAAGAAGACTTGTACACTCCTATGGGGTGCTTGAAAAGCTCAAATGCTAATTTGCAGCCTAATACTAGATCCCAATTGGACAATCTTAATAAATTAGAAGTAAACAAGATTACTCATGACAATAGTGAGCTTCAAAAGGGAGAACCTCTCACATGCCCTAGTGAAGGGGGAATTCTCAAACTAATTGATAGATCAACAAGTGAGACAGAATTTGAAATGCTGGAAGATAAGGTGACTTGGAGTGAGCTTAACCCGTTATACCTACCAACAGGATTTCATGAAGGTGTCACTATTAGAGACAACCCTCTTTTCCATACACAGGAACCGCCTTCACATGAGGTGGATTGTTTTTTCCCTCTTGGGATAGAGAATGCTGAGACAAGGAGCAGGCAAGGAGAATGCCAAGTCTCCAAGGTAATGCAGCCCCAAAAATCATTGGATATCTCAGCAAGAATATTACTGGATGTTGGGGAAGTTTCTCTCTCACCCTTCTCATCCAACAAAGGAGTTTCTTCTTCGAAATCTCCAGGTATAAGTCCTTATTTCTCTATTTTCGATCAAGGATTTCCAAATCTAGTAGCTGCAAGTGATGATGAATTTATCCCTGTCAAGGTTGATTCCATGTTTAAGGATGCTCACTTTTATTTTGAGGATTTTTTTAATCATGAGGATCCTCTTACCCAAAATGTGTGTTTTAAAAATGATGTAATCTCTTCTTTGAAAATGTTTAAACAAGCTTTGTTTTGGTTAACTGTTGGAAAGGGGCTTAAAAGTTCTCCACGAAAGGCCCAAGAAAACTCAGAATTTTATGATGAGATGTGGCTCTTTGGGTGTGGTGATTGGTTAAAGAAAATCCCATGCATGATCAATTTGAGTTACCAAAATGGAGAGTTTTCCAAATGGAGGTGGTGTTGGGATGCGCCATACCAATACTATATATTGTTCCAGAAAGGGTCTTTCTTCTCACAACCGATGAATGGTTTCATGTAAGTTTTCCTCAAATTTGATTTTATTGTGAGTTCTTCTCACCTATATATACTTGTAAATAGATTTCTGCTCTCTGAGCTTTTGGTTTTGATGGTTAGTTTAGGTGTTTTGGCTTGTTTTCGATTTGTTTAGTTTAGGGGTTTTGTTTTGGTAGTCATCCTTTTCCCTCTCCGCCCCGTGTTCTAGCAGCTTCCTATTTTCTGTTCCTTGACTCTATTTGCCCCAATGGCTAGGCACTGGTCTTATACAAGAGATTTCTAGATTCTCTATGTCTCTTACGACCCATGTCCCCAGTCAGAGCTAGTTGTTAACATGCTTTCAGCACCCAAATTCTAAACTTATAATTTTGAGCCCTACAGATAAATTCCTCCAAATTTTCTTATCCTGTATGATTATTCATGCATTATGCATTGTCAAATCTTGAATCTTGAACCGCAAGTTCAAAGTTCAAGATTCAATATTTCAAAAGGCATCCTGTAGGATCAAGTTTAGAGTTTAAAATTGAGCTTGCAAATTTAGAAAGTTCAAGTAGAGTTCAAATTCAGGTTCAAATTCAGATTTTGATATGCAGATTTAAGCACCATAGTTTGGAGGTTCAGATTCTATGTTGATCCACATATACAGAGCTGATGTCTTTTTTGGCTGAGGTCCTCATTTTAATGGATAGCTTGTGGTATTGACAACCCCTATGATGAACTGATCTCATGCTCTATTAATTTATGCTTGGGACTATGTGTTGAAAGCATTCAAATTGTTTGGTGAAGCATTATGCAACCGTGAATCTTGAATCCATGTTGCATAACTAAGGTAAAGATTGTCATCGATTGAGAAATCAAAATATGGTGTACTATAAAGGGACACATTTGAGGGGACATGGTTATTCAAAATGGAACCCGATAGAGAAATTATAGATCCAAACTCAGAGAATGATCATTGTCTTTTTGACATAGTGTCACAATGTATGGAGTTTCAATGTGCTCCACGAGCTAGTGTCCATGGTATCACAACACCATTTTCAATCCCCATCAAAAGTTGACTCATGTTAAAGATTAGGTACACGGGGATGTTTGTAAACTATTTGTTATAATGCATTGAACCCCAACAACATACAAGTCAAGTCCCGTTACGCATGGAGGAAAAATCATATGGTCACTTATCCATTTCCAAATGTATTTGCCCAAAGAAACTCCCACATGGCTCAACCCAAATGTTGAGGTGTCAATACTTCATGCCGACAAAGAGAAGGAAGATTGCATAGTTTCCTTGCCACGTGAGTGCAAGCCATATTTAGAGGGCACTACAATGTACACCAAACTACTTGACAAAATTTGGAAACCACTAGCAATGGCTTGAAGGGAACATCCTATGGAATGAAGAATTAAAATCGAGCACCATATTGTAAAACAAAGTGATTTTTTTTTAAGAATTAAGGAGCTATTTGGCAGGTCTATGCGGGATTATTTTATCTTTTGGACAAGGTATAGGCAGTTCCTAATGGAATGATTTTTGATTTTATATGTTGGGTACTCCTCTCATCTTAGGAATTTTGAAATCTCTCTCTCTTGCTTTTGGAATCTGGTGTGCCTTTGATGCACGATGATCAATCTCTTTCAGAAGATATCGATACCTAGTTGGCACCGATCTTAAGCAAAATTCCTTCATCACTATAACAAGGATCCCATGAAGTGACAAGGACACATAATATTCAAGACCAACAACAAAATCATGAGAGGATGACTGTCATCTATTTGAAAAAATGTCCGCCAGTCATCTATGCTCTAGAACACATGCCCAATCCAGTAATGGAGAGCTTCATGCCTGCTGATAAAGGCTTCCTGGTGAGAGCCATCGATTTCTTAAAGAGGAGGTATTTCAAATAAAATTACTTCAAAAATTCTTATGGTGATGAAGTTGTGATCCCCTAACCTACTCCAGCATCAGTCCATTTTCTTATGTGGCATGGGATTGAGAATGTTTAATGTCGTTCAGGTAAATGACTTGTCAGTTTGAAGAATTGAGTGTTGAAGAAGCACCAAATGCACTATTATAGAGACCGTATATTTCAATCAATTCTCATAACATATAGCCCCCTGAGTTTCTATTCTCTATCTCATTAAACAGTGGTAGGATTGGTTCAACGATGTGTCAGCCTTCCTATGTATATGGAAGCATAGGTAGTGTGTGTGAACCATTTGAAAAGATGGAATTTCAAATAGCGGGTCATATTCAAACTAAAAGACACCAACCATATGATTATTGGGTTCATGTATAAGAAGTGAAGAAGCATTGCAAACTGTTTAACAAAACACAAACACAAACAACGATCCAGAAGCACTGACAGCGCATGTGATCTATTTGATAGAATGTCTGATTTAGATGGGAAATTTTGTTGTGGCTAGAGAGAGGTGGATACATGAACCCATGTATGGCAGATGGGTAAGATCAACTCTAATATGAGTTTCTCAAACAAGATTGATCGGGTGTGCCTCAGAAATGGAAATGTGAATGAGCATATAGAATTCCAAGATTTCATATTGAATGCAACAATTCAATAACATGGCCGATCAAGTTCTGAATATAATTGCAATTTGAAGGGGTGAATGATCAAACTCAGTATGCAGATGCTCAAGTTGCATTTCATAATGCTAATAAACCAGTATAAAGAAGTCCCCAAAGCCTCCATCCAGGTCGATGACAATCTGGTTATCATGAAATCTCTTCCTATTGTCTGTGTATATATGCCTTGATGAAATTTTTCTCCTTCAATGAAGAAATGAAATCAAAGGCTAAGTCAACATTGATACTCATACTAAAGCCACCCGACAGACAAAGGAGGCATTATCGTGAAATCTTAAACAAAATTTTAAATTGCTCATCATAATGAGAAGATAATATAAAAGAAATAATAAACCCCAATCACAAGGCTATCAATCCTATTATGCTCAAGCCAATCAATATTTTTGATTGGGTTATTGTGGGAGGAATCAGTTTGAAGTATTGGATAGCATGTCCGTGAATGCCATCTATACCACTTATATGGCACTTTAGAATAAGTTTCGACCTCAATGCTATGAAGGTAGGATTGTTTATTGGGAATGTTTGATATCTAAACAAAAATTGGAAACATGATGAGAGGCAGATACTCAAGTTACCTATGACAGGTGCAGAGCCAAGTGGCGATGATCCCGTGAGAATTGTTCCACTTTGACACGATACATGATGTTATTAATGGAAAGTGTCCAAGTGTCAATATATAAAAATATCATCTAAAGGAGACTCATATTATATTAATAATAATAAAGACATGAGAAGGCCCCGTAATCAAGAGACATATATGAAATATTCTAAAAAGCGCACATGATTTACAAAGATTAGTTATGGTAACTGAAAGAGAACCAACAAGAGTAAAAGATAAATGTGCAACTACAAGTGAATAAGGGGCTTCTTCTTTTTCTGGTAGTTAGTCGGCTATAGGCAGGAGAGGAAATCATTTTTTGATATTATTTTAATAGGGAGAACAAGGGGAAAGAGATATATTTTATTTTCTGAGTAGCTTTAATGAAGTTGTAGAAGTAAAATGATCTGTAAGTTATTTTGCTTTGTATTTAGGAGTAAGGAGAAATTGGTACATTAGATCTGTGTGTCTGAATATTATTTTCTCTGATTGAAATTGATCAGTTGGTCATTTCAATCATATTTTTGAGTACTATTCTGCATCATCAAATCAAGTGAATGAATATATCATGAATCAGTTGGTTTTTGGTGTACGTATGCTTAGTAATTAAAATATTTAGCCACTCCTTGATTTATCTGTGATTGGGAAGACTGAATAGATGATTAGTTGGTCATTCATTTATTTTCTCTAAATATTTTATATTGTATTCACATTCATTTCATAGTGATGAAATAATGTCGGCAACCTTTATGTCTTCGGGTTAAAGACATAATTTACATTTAATTCACTGAATATATTTCTAGAAGGGAGCTGTACCTTTGAATTCAGAGGAGGGTTATCAACCAATGTTAACTCATCCAACTATTAGTACATTTTGTTCTTCTTTTTGGACATATCGAGTCATTATTTACATTTCTTTTTGCGGGACAAATATTTATACTAACAAATAGAACAGTTGTACAAAAATGTGAAGCATAAAGCAGGAAGAAAATAAAAACATGCCCCATGCCCCAAGTCCTCTAGCTATGCATCATGGAGAGACTCATTAGACAAGGAAACTCAACGACAATTAATAACAGTCAGCACACAAAGAAAATATCATGACATAGCTCAGGCATTAAGTGTTGCATTTAAAAATTTAAGTGTGTTAACTGATACTGAGTTCTGAGGATAAGGATCAAATGCTTGCAATTCAGAAAGACCACATGACAAAATTGGGTAAGACAAAACCAATAAGTGTTGAAAAACATTTGATGTCAGGGGTTGTATTAAAAAATACAGTTGGGGTGGTATTGAAAAACACCGTTTGTGAGATGTCCTAAAGACTAATGCATCCAAGAGACTGAAGCTAACACAGGTATGCCCCCTAGACAAAGACAAAGACCAATTCTAGACCAAGGCAACAAGGACAAGGCATGATGGAGAAAGGCTAATTATTGAGGAAACGTGCTAAGAAAAATGGGTGCAAAGGCCTCAAGTAGTGCCCGTTTCCAGGTTTTCACCACTTGGATTTTATTACAATTTTTTCATTTTTTTCTTCATTTTTTTTTTCAGGACTTTTTATAATTTTTTTGAATTTTTGCTACCAAGGCACCTATTTCCAGGTTTTCACCAAGGCACTTTTTCTATTTTTTTGAATTTTTTGAATTTTTTGATTTTTTTGATTTTTTGAATATATTTTTTTTTGGAGATACATCAAAATGCCTATTGCTAGGTTTTCACTAAGATGATCATTTTTTTAGGACATTTTCCGATTTTTAGAATTTTTGACAATATATCACTTTTTAGATTTTTTCAAGATCAATAAGTATGTACAAAGGATGCCCCTAGACAGAATGGGCATCAAACTCCCAAGCAAGATCACATCGTGTAGTCCCAATGCTTAGCAAGGTGGAGGAAAGGAGGGAGTAGCAAGCTGGTGGAAGAGATGGAAGATAGGAGAGTGAAGGAGAATGAAGGGAAGAAATCCTCAAAAGAAAACTCCTCAAGAGTACCCAAGCTAGGGGAAAACAAAGAAACATCATGTGAAGCACATTTGGACAAGCAATAAAAGGCCAACATAGGATAAGTCACAAAATCGTAATGCAAAAGCAGGAAAGGATGCAGTCCAAAGGAGTAGACATGTCAAGAGTCTTCATAGCACCGTGTTTTACTCTTTCTTTTTTTTCATTAGATCAATACCAAAGGGGAAAAGGATAGCGATAGGAGAAAATGAATGGAGGAAGATAGATATGAAGGCTAAACATAAAAGAAATGAAAGCAACATCATCGTAAGATAGCTCACAAGATAGCCCAAATGTTTGTGTATAGATCAACATTGTCAAGATCAAAGAGAGAATACAAAATGGATGAAAGATATAGAAGAACTACACATGACGCATGATTGTCAGGTTTTCATCATGG
>MU227613.1:34741-50054 GCA_018584345.1 Thuja plicata | reverse complement strand
CTCACAAGATAGCCCAAATGTTTGTGTATAGATCAACATTGTCAAGATCAAAGAGAGAATACAAAATGGATGAAAGATATAGAAGAACTACACATGACGCATGATTGTCAGGTTTTCATCATGGTACTTATCCAAGGTGCCACAAGGGAGTGGTTTTCACCATAGGATGAATTTATTTATCTTTAATTTTTTTAATTTATTTTATTTTATTTTATTTTTTTAAAATTTTTTGAATTTTTGAATTTTTTGGAAGAAGGCAAGATTTCTAGATAATGCTCCTTGAAAGGATAAACCATGATATGCCAAGGATCCAAAATGATATGCTCAAATATGCCGATAGGGAAAGGAAGATGAAAGAGGAAAATGGAGGATAAGATTTTATGCAAAGCGAGTGAGGTTGGAAGATAGGAGGAATAGGCAAATGAGGAAAAAGAGCAGAAGGTAGAGGGATAGTGAATGGAAGGATTGTGAAAGGGTGGATAGAAAGGAAGGCAAGATCAACATTAACACACACCTTGAAGGGTGGCTATGTGATGGATGAAATATGAATGAAGTAATACGTGAAGGAATATGGTGAATGGTTAGAAGAGGTTTCGGTTTAAGTGCATGGAATGAAAGAATGTTTTTGGAAGAAGATGAAGTTGAAGCCTT
Organism: Thuja plicata; assembly: GCA_018584345.1. Lineage (NCBI taxonomy): Eukaryota > Viridiplantae > Streptophyta > Pinopsida > Cupressales > Cupressaceae > Thuja > Thuja plicata. The sequence goes on along the minus strand of MU227613.1, from coordinate 49,403 downwards.
TGGAAGCTTGAATGTCAACTTCACTTGTTTCTCAACATAAGACTCTTTCAAGACAAACTTTGGAATCCATATAGTCATAGGCTTTTTATTTCTTTTTGATGATTTAGAGAGAATATCTTCAATGATGGATTTTGGAACCCATACTTGTCTTGTAGTTTTCTTCTTAGATATCTCTTTTAACTTTATGCCCCCATGTCAATTAGAGGAGACATGGTGATCTTATTTTTTAGATGGATTCTTGTATTGCTTCTTTTTCTTGTATTGAACATTCAAGTTTCTTCCAAAACACTTGGGACTTGTGGAGGAAGAAGAAGAACATGAATAGTTTAGATGGGTGGATGGATGAAAAGGATTCAAGGGTATGCATCTATGTTGATCTTGAGGAAAGATAGGAGATGGAGGGACGTAAGAACCCAAGATGGATAATGAATTAGGAGAGTTAGGAGGGGAAAGTGAAGGGACATAAGGACCCAAGATGGAATGAAAACATGAATCCCTTAGTATTGGTGGAGGAGATCCAAGGATGGACATGGAAGATGCAAAAGGATAATCAATAAGTTCATCGACATGTATATGAAAACCAAGGACATTGGCATCTTTAGAGTGAGCATTAGGATTTTCAATAGGATCATGAACATATTGTATAAGAGCGCCTTCTTTGATAGGATTGTTCTAATCTTGCAAAGACTTAGGAAGAGTAGAAAGTGGAAGCAAAAATGGAGTGGTAGAACAAGAAGTGTTGAGCATTGTTTTGATACAAGCCAACTTTCTAGGATCTCGAGATTCAATATCCTCTCTTGAAAGAATAACAAAGTTATTCCCAAGGTTCTCCGGGGTCTAGTCACAACCTACTTGGTTACTCAGTTGAAGATAAATGTGATTGTTCATGAGGAGGCCTTTGCTGGTACATTCAAGACATCAAACTGCAAAATATTGTTAGTTTCTTTTTTGGTATTTTCCATTTTAACAAGTATGGGTATGGTAAATAACATGCAACTTTTGTATTTTTCAAGATAGCGATTTTCAGAATTTCAAGACAGAATTTAAAGAGATAAGGGTAACAAGAAATGCAGCAAATTGCAAAGAAAAGTGAAATCCTAAAGACATAAACCACTGTAAACCCTTCCTTGCAAATTGACTGCTGGAGAGATTTGGAACAACCCACAAAGCATAAATCAGACCACATCACAATTCACTACTCCATAGATGCAAGCATTTGGAGAAAAGATATGTTTTACTTGTATGAGATATTCAAAATCTATCAAATTGTGAAGCCACCAAAACCTACGCACCCACAAGATGGATTTATCGTTAAGCCCAAAGATGACCTCCTCTACATATTTGTCACAGAAAGGTAGATATACAACAGCAAACTCCAACTAAAAGTAGCATGAATTCAAAACACAACAACACAAAGGGCTCTCTAAAAATAAAGAATAATGCAAGCATACATTCAATAAATTCACATAGATAGCAGCAATTCACACACCACGAATGAAGCACCCAATGTAGATCTTTATTATATTAAGAAATCAGCCTTTTACATTGCTTTCTGATTACAATATATAGAGTTTTGATCTACAACTCTAATTTTCAGAGTTAGGGCATCAGAGAGTCTAAACTAAAGAACAAAAACTAAAACTAGAATATTTTTTGAAGGGAAACTACTGCTAACTGATACTATATAACTCGCATGGATCCTTAAACCCATTTACAATCCATTTTCTCATGCAAAGAGGGCAAAATTCGCCAAGAAGAGAAAGGGAAAGAAGGTAAGTTTCTTCTGTGAACTTGGAGTCTTCTTCTTGATTCTTGTGGTTCTTCTTGGATTCTTCATCTGAGGCTGTTTCTGGCGGTGGGAACTAATAGGAGACCCTTAGTCCCTCTAAAATGAACTCAAGTTGTCCATTCATCTGATCTACAGAGCAACTGGTGTTGAAAAAAGTGACCTCGCTGGAAGCACCCAATTGTTTTAGACCCCAACCTCTACCCCGAAACTTTAATGTCTTTAAAATTTCTTAAGTGTTTCCCAAAATTCAAAATTCTGAAGAGTTCCAAAAATTTGGACTTGTCGCAAGCCGAAAGGCTGAAAAAACTTGAAGAGGTTGAAAAGGCCAAAAGTTTCAAAGGCCGAAAGGCCAAAAATACTTCTTGTTTTCGGGGCCTAAAGGCCAAAATGTCAGAGGCTGAAAGGCTGAAAACTCTGCCTTAGTAGAAATTTAGCCAAGTGTGATAATCTTGCCCTGTGCACCTATTAACTGGACCTTGAAGCTTTATCCAGGAAAGACCTCTGGGTGAGTTGTCTGGAGCCTCTATACTATCTCCTAAACTTCTTTAAAATTGATCTCCTTTCTTTTTATCTTGGCAACCCTTCATTCTTGCTTCTTTCTGAAGATAGTTAATTCAGAAGAGAAGAACGTGATCTCTTCTTCGTGTTGGGACATTCTTTGTATTTCCTCTTTCAGGTAAAATAACTGTTGTAGAGCCTCTTTAGTGTTAACTCTTGCCAAAACGTCTTTGAACTGTTGAACCACCTAGTTTGACGAATGTAGAGCCTATTTGTCTTTATCCTGATATATATCAAGGCTGACCCCTATGAAGAATGCATCCATATCTTCAATCCAATTTATTACTTCCTCTCACTTGTCATCTATGAGGGCCTGGTGTTTCTTGTAAACCTTAATTGTTTTGGTCATCTGTTCAGTCCATGCCTTAAATTTTTCCAGTTCTTCACCTTCATAGACCTTTACCAGGATATGGAAATGTTGCTCTTGGATTATATCCAAGTCCTAGAGGGCTGCTTGCCACTTAACTACTTCTAAATTTATACCCCCATCATTCTCCACCAGGTCAATTAGTGAATTGGCCTTGGATAATATAGTCCAGTACGGCCTAAATACCAATGGGATAGCCTTCTCTCTAAATTGTTTGAAGTCATTTCTCCAATCAACACTCTCCTGGATGAAAGAAGGAGTCAAACCCGCCGACAAATGCGGTGTAGCCCTTTTATCTAGCATGGCTTGTAATGAAGCCTCTAAACAATTTGGGTCAATAGGACCCACCATATTTTGAATGAACCCTTTTAGAGCTTCATTTTGATTTGTTAAGGATTTGATTGTGTCTTCATCTTTATTCATGAACCCCAAAGTGTGCTTAAGCCCTAGAGATGCTAGTGTCTTGATTCCTTCTCTGGTAGGCTTGCCCAAATCCACCTCTCTGAATGTATAATATTCCATTGTGCCAGGAGTTTGAGAAGTGCTCAGGGGTGGGAAAGGTATCTGTGCTTTCCAATGACCCCTAGTGTCCTGAGTCATGTATGACATGGTTCTTGCTGGTACATCAATTTCTGCCTGGTGGAATGCTTTCCTTACAGAGGTCATATTTGAATCCTCTCTATCCAATTCATTGGTGTAAGTTCTCTTCCTAGGTTGTATCTCCTTGGTAAACCAAGTAGGTTTTCCAGATGCAGTTACAAGTTCATATGGCGCAACATGGAGGGTCAAAGTTAAGCCTTGTACTCCCAGAGTTATCTCTTGCTTTGATTCCTTCTCCTACCCCCTTTTTTGTTTTCTCTCTCCTTACTTCATTATTTCCCCTTCTGTATACATATCCATTTCCCCTTCTTCCTTCTCTTCCTCCACCTTATCTCGTTCAGTTACCACATTTTCTCCTTCTTTGTCCAAGCCTTTGTCTGCCAAAGAGTCAATTAGTACTTCTGACCTAAGACCAGTAGTAGGGACATTCACTGAAGAATTGGTGAACTGGATCGGTGGTGGAGTGAGGGTCACTTGGGGATGAATAAGCAATGGTGCTCTAGTGTCTACATCCTAGCTATGATCTAAATAGCCTTCAAGTCCTTCAAAATAGGAAATCATAAACTCATCGGATCCTAAGGCATCCAAAGGATTATCTTGCTCTTGAGGATCGTCTTTATGTTTCTTGGTAACCTCCTTTTCTCTCCTTTTTTGAAATCTCATCCTTTGGACTAGGGGCTCATCTTCTTCTTCTTCCTCAGACTCTTCTTGTACCATTTCTAACTACAAAGATTCAAAAATCTTCTTCCTCTTATATGTTTTCTTTCCCTTCTCAGCGGTGTGAGGAGATTGGCCAGAGGTAGATGGGCCTTCACTTGATAGGGGTTGTGACGACCCTACTGGTGGGTCAATATGGCCTATCATTCTTATTTTCTTGGACGTAGGATTAGAGACATACTCAACTAGTCGTTCATGACCATACACAGTTCTTGGCTTTTCAGGGGGAGCTTTCTTGTACTTAGGAACTATGGACTTCTCCCCTCACTATTTTTATACTTTCCTTGAGGGCTCCATCAATGTTTTTACTGGGATTGGACTCATTTTGTGTGGCTTCTTGATCCAAGTTGTTGTGGTCTTTATCACATGCCTCGCTCGAAAGTCCATGTCATCATTTTCATCCTTGTCCACCTCTGTGTTCATGATTGGTCGGTCATATATCTTGTCTTTTGTGTAAATGTCCTCTAAGACCTCGCCTGAATCACATTACCAAACCTTTGAGGAGATAGGAACCTTTAATACCTCTTTTTGCAGAGCGAGGTTCATTCTACAATAATCCCAAATCCTAACCTCATGATCGTCTACGCAGTTTATCCAGTGATCTTTCAAGTGTAGCTCGTGTATGTAGAATTTGCCAATAATGTGGCTGTAAGTACCTATGGGGTCAAAACAGGCTCGCACTATTTCATAGAGTTGTAAGGGACAATCATCCCATTCAAAAGCCAAGGATTTGCAAACTTTCATGTCTTGCAGTGCATATGGTCCCAAAGAGAATGTAAAGTCCCAACAATGCTTCTTTTTATGTTTTATAAGCTCGTATGCATCTGTGAGCTGCCTAGCCATCTTCAGTATAATTATCCAATCGGATAGATACCTCGGAAGCTTCTTTGGTTGGAAGGTTGACCCAGCTATCTGAATGTATGTGAAAGTCCTGAATTGGATAAAATAGGCCCCAATAGCCCTTACTTTAGCAGCAGCCTCCTCTGACATCCTCTTGGCAAAGTCACCTTCAATGGATAGGATGAATCCGAATATGAATGCATCATTAACTGTCCCGTAGTCAGGGGAATCCTCTAGCATTTTCTCCCTTTTTATGATCTATGGGTATACAATGTGGGGCCATGCATTCGGATCATTTAGACTCCCCTTATTGGTAAGGCTTGGATAATCTGCCCGTGCTGCTAGTAAGTAAACCACGTAGGTGCTCATGTAGAACTTAGGATTATGTTTTAATGCTATCAATTTCTCATCCAAATTGTCACTAATAATAGTGCCCCAGTCGAATCTTGCCTTTCATTCCCAGATCCTTTCTATCAACAGGATCATTCGGTGCTCGAGTTGAATGGATTGAGGTAACCCATACACCCGGCTTATCAATGTTATGACTGCTTGGATGTCATCTTTCATATAGCCCCTTCGGGGGTCTATCTTGTCCAACTTGTTCTTCAAAAGAGGATGCTTAAGGTACTCATTGTTCATCATCTCATTTATTTCCTTCTCTCTATTGCCAAACCACTTTGTCCCTTTTCCAATATGGAAGTCATAGAACTTGTCTATGCCCTTGTGAAGGTGGAAAACATCCTCAATGACATTTGAATTTATATATAGTACCACCTGACCCTCTGTGTTTACAACCACCCTTTTATCTGAGTCATAGTGGTGAGCCAGGGTGACTATCAGGTCTAAAGATGAGATGACCACTGGGTGTGCGGCTGCATTTACTAACCCACATAGGACCAATGTAGTGCAATCGTCAGATCAGTTTTCTAGCTGAGAACACTGAGTCAGGAACTCATTCCAGTCTATGTTGCCGATGTTGGTATCTATTATCTCACTATGCTTTTTCTCCACCTTAGAAATTGGGGGATTCCCTTTGTATTGATACTTCATCAGAGAGGTTGTCTTTGGTTCAGTCGTTCTTGTAATAAAAACAAGTAATCAGTAGCTTATTGAACAAAAAAAACAACATAAACTAGGAAAGAAAGAAAGAGAGTTGTTTAAACATCCAAGTGCAAATTTTCACACTTTCAGGCCTGTGAAAAAAAATTTATTTGAAGAACAAGTTCTGTCAGACCTTTCAGGATCTGAAACTGCTAAGTGTGTGTTTGTAGACGCCAAAATTCTAAAAATGTTGAGGAACCCTGAAAGGCTGAACTAAAATGTTGCAGGAAGGGTGGTTTTGGCCTTTTTAGATCATTTGGTCTTTCAAACCTTTCAGAGGTCTGAAAGGCTGACAATTCTGAAATGACACTTAGAAAAATTTTGGAGATCCATTTTCGGCTTTTTGGAGGCCAAAAACCTACGGCAAGGGCCACAACTGATGAAACAAAAAAACCTAAACCCTAAGAAAAAAAGGAAATTAGAAAAACCTAGGCTCGATAGGGAGGGACATCCCTATCAAAACACAAAGGCACAAAGGCCTGACGAAACCAAGAAAAAAGGTTCCCTAGGCTAGACAGGCACTAGGAGAAAAAACAAACCCTAGACCGAGACCCGAAAACATAGAACCAAGGCAGGAGATAAGAACCTACCTCGAAAGAACTAGGAGTGGGAGGACAACCAGGCAGCTCAAAAATGCAAGCAGTCGATGAGGAGGAGCAGAGAAAATCGTAGGTAAAAGGCAAAAATGAAAAGTGGTTTTAAATTTGAAAGCCTCTCCTATTTATAACCCGCAGGCTGATGTCAGCCGTTTTGGGCCTTTTGTACTCTAAAAGACCTAAAATTTCAAAAGAGAAAAGTGCCTTCGGCCTTTCGGGGTTTTTAGAGACTGAAAATATTGAAAGGGCCGAGTTTTCAGCCTTTTAGTCATTTCAAAATTTTGGAGTACCTAAGTCCTCCGAAAGGCTGAAAAAAGGCTCTCTTCCTTTCTTTGACTTGGTTTAAGAAAATTTCCTCGAGGGATGACTGGATTTTACATAGGGGGTAGACATGACCTAAAGAAAAAGGACAAAAAGGGGGGTCCCCATGGTCAGAGGACCAAAAAATGGGGTTTGTGTTGTGGACCCACAACAAATAGCCCCAATAAAAAGGAGGAATGACTAAGGCATTTCTTTATCAACAATAATCTTTCATAAAGTAGCTTTGTAGTAGAACAGAACAAAGAGGTAGTAGAGTTGATAATTCTTTAATGACCTCCAATCTAAGGCTCTTCTGTTAGTTTCCCTGTGTGTGTTCATGTGTGTTTATTTCTTGACCCTTGGTTGTGATAACCAAGATGCTTGCCAGCTATTCCCAACCTTCACCAAATAGACCAGTGCTTCCCAGAAAGAGCTTTATTGCCAGTCAGGCATTCATAGCCCCGACAAAGTTTTCCCCAAGTTCCAAGTATAACCTTTCTCTACTGCCAGTCGAGCATTCATAGCCCTGGTAGAGGTTGTCATAATCACCCAAGTCTATTCTGCCTGCTAGGCTATAGCTTTCTTTCTTTTTTTTTGAGAGCTCTATCTTTTGGACAATCATTTTACTCCTTCTGCTTGCTTGGAGATGTATCAAGCCTTGGATGTTAGTGTGTTCAATGCATTCAGGTCCATAAATATTTTTTCTTTGTATTTGATCTAATCCGAGCAACGATTAGGTGGTGTTGCCTAGATTTTTACACTCATGACCTCTTTGGGGCACTTTTCTTTTGAGTGTTTCTTTTGCTTTCCTTTTTGGCTCTCCTTTCTTTCATTATTGCCTTTGCATTAAGTTCAAACTTGGGTTCTAGGATTAGTGGGTACCTAAACCTATGCACTTAGGCTAGCTACAACTAACAAATGCCCTAGAAACCAACACCCTTGGGTGTTGTATCTCAATGTGTCCTATGATTAGGATGACCAAACTTTGAACTCCTTCTTGTATGTCAATGATAATCATCACTACTTTGTCTTCTGGGAAGGTTCTTTTATGCTGCACGTATCCTTGGAGAAATTTGACTAAGAAATACCTCTGCTCCTTTTGTGGACCACCTTGGACTGGATCCAAAACAAAATGACCCAAAGAAACAAAACGAGCCTTGAAAAAAAAAAAAGAACAAACATGAATGGAAGGAAAGATTGACGGTGAGGACGAGAAGAAAAAAAATGCAAAAGTGACTATGGTACAAGGGACGAAAGATGGTCCCACTTAGGATCCAAAGTAATGTTTGAGGAATTTCCCATTGACGGGCAATGGGGTCAACTCTCCATCCAATGTGCTGATCCTAAAAGTGTTCTCCCCCAGGATCTCTGATATTTGGTAAGGGCCTGTCCATAGTCTTTGTAACATAGTGTGGCTGCTTGGATTTTCTTTCACCTTATCCCACATGAGGACAAGGTCAGAGATCCTGAAGGTCTTGATGGTAGATCTCTTGTCGAACCACCTTTTTACTATAGCCTGATGCTTTGATACATGTTCCAGGGCTAAATTTCATTTCTCCTCTAGGTTCAGGAGATTAATGGGTCTGACTTATACCTGATCTTCCTCCCCTACATATTAGTCCATGAATCTCAGATTTGGGATCTTTAGGTTCATAGGAAAGACCGGTTGCAAGCCGTAGACTAGTTGATATGGAGACATCCCTAGGGCATTCTTGATCCTTATGCAATCAGTCCACAAAGCATATTTTAGCTACATGTGCTAGTCCCTGGGGTTGTCATCTAGGAGGTGTTTGATCACTTTTGTTAGATTTTTGTTTGTATACTCTGCTATGCCATTGCCTTGCAGATAGTAATTTGAAGAGAATTTGAGGATTACCTAGTTTTTGAAGGCCCATTATGTGAGTGAGGCTGAGGAGAAAGAGGGAGGATTGTCACATACCAGATAGAATGGCATCCCAAACCTAGTTATGATGTGCTCCTCCATGATTTTGGTCACGACCTCTATAGTATAATTCTTCAGTGCTTGCGCTCCTGTCCAGCGTGTGCAATAGTCGATGGCTGTCAAAATAAAATTATGTCCTGTAGATGAAGATGGGTTAATCATTCCAACAAAATCTAAACCACATTGGGCAAATGGGCATACCTCATAGAATGGTTGTAGGGGCATCATTGGGTTTCTCTCTCGAGTTGCGCTAGTTTGGCTAGTGTGGCAAGATCTCACATGCTCACTAGTATCTTTAAATATTGTAGGCCAAAAATATCCTACCCTTAGGATTTGGTGAGCGGTGGCCTCTACCGATCCATGTCCCATTCTGTATTTGTCATGAAAGTCCACTAGGATTTGTTTCACCTCCATTCTATCCAAGCATCTTAAGTACAAACCCTCGAAATTGTGTTTGTAAAGTTTTCCACTTTTTAGCATGTAAGAGTTGCTTTTGATTTTTAAAGCTCTTCTCTGGGAACCATTCATTTCTTCAGGGCAGTGATTATGTAACAAATAGTACACTATGTCTTGGTACCATACATCAGTGATCACACCTTGATCGGTGTATGTCTGGTAGACCAGACCTTCTTCAAACTCAGAGATCAGCTTCGTTAGGCCCTGGCCTCTTACCAACTTCATCGGTTGGATCTCTAGGTCAAAATCTTGGAGGATTTCCATCCATTTTCCTCTCCATTCTCCTAGCTCATTCTAAATTAGGAGGGATTTAACTACTACATCTAGAACTATCCCAATGACTTTACTCCTGAAAATATAATGTCTGAATTTCTTCACCACCTTAACGAGAGCAAATGCCTTCTTATCTAGGTTTGGGTATTTGAGCTCAGCATCTTTGAAAAGGCAACTCATACAGGCAATGGGCCTTTTGTCTTCACTATTCTTCTTCTATGTGAGGATGCCCGCGCATGAGTGTTCTGACGTGAAAGAGTAAACTTTGAAAGGGATGGTGTAGTCAGGACTGGCTAGGACTGGTGCCATGGCAATGTCACTCTTAATCTCTTCAAAAGAATTCTTGGCTAGGAGATTCTGTTCAATCTTGGCATCTTTATTGGGCATGTCATTCAATGGTTTTACTATTTCTGCGAAGTCACTGATGAATTTTCTAACGAAGTTGATCTTCCCAAAGAAATATTTTAGTTCCTTGTAGCTATGAGGTAGTGTCAACTTTAGGATTGCCTCCACCCTTTTGGGGTCAATGGATATCCCATTTTTGGAGATGATATGACCCAAGAGCTTCCCTTCAGTTACCCCAAACATGCATTTCTTAGGATTGAGGGAGATCCCAAATTCTCTGCACCTCTGAAGGCATTTCTTGAGGTCGTTTATGTGGCCAGTTCTTAGTTTTGAGTAGACTGTGAGATCATCCATGTAAATGATAATGCACCTCCCAACTAATCCTTTGAAAGCTACGTCCATTTCTCTTTGAAAGGTGGCTCCAACGCCAATCAGCCTAAAAGGCATCTGTCGGTAGGCGAAAGTTCCCCATTTAGTGGTGAATGTTGTTTTTAGCCTGTCCTCTTCCTGTACCATCACTTGATTGTACCAAGAGTAGTTAGACATCATTTGAGATCCATTATCCTTCTACAACACTTTGTCTAGAGATGGGATTGGATAATTATCCTTTTGAGATGACTTATTGAGGTTCTGGAAGTCTACGTATAGCCTGATTTCTCTAGTCTTCTTTCTCATAGGTACTAGGTTCACAACCCATGTAGAATGTTAAATCAGGAAGATGATCCTGGCGTCAAGTAGCTTTTGGACTTCCTTTTGGATTAAGGGCTTCGTAGTGGGATTCACGGGTCTTTTTTGTTGTCTAAAAGGCTTAGAATCTTTCTTCAAAGGGATGTTGTGCACTATGACTGAGGTGTCATATGTCTTTAATTATTCATAACTCCACGCTATGACATCTCGATATTCAATGAGAAGCTAGACCATTCTCTCTTTTTCTTCCTTGGTTACTACCTTTCCAATGTGGACTTCTCTTGGTTCTTCTTCTGTGCCTAGGTTGTAGGTGTCACATTCTTTACCATCAGGTGTTATGTTGGGGCGTCTTCTTATAGCAGTCTTATCACTGTCAAAAATCCTCTCTAGCTCTACCATTCCCTTGGGTATGGCATTGGTCTTTAGGTTTATTATGCCGTGATCATCAGGCTCTTCAGGTTCAACTATTTCCTCACCTTCCTTCTCCCCATCTATGATATTCTTTTCAAACATGCTAGCACACATGATAAACTCTAAGATATACTGATCATCTTGGAAGACTTGAAAGTTAGTGATATTATCTGGAATGGCCAGGGCTGCGACAAGTTCAACTGAGAATTTCTTTAGTTTGGATTTCTCTATTGGATGTAGTGAACTGGCTGAGATAGCCAATGTGTCAGCAACAATATTATTTCTTCTCGGGATGGTTTTACTGTTGAAAGTGTCAAAGTCATTGATCAGATCACATGCCCTATTTCTGTAGGCTGAGAGCCTCTTATCATTGCAAGTATACTAGCTACAGATCTGCGTGAAAACCAATTGTGAGTCTCCTTCCATCGTCAAGATTTTGATTCCCTTCTCGTGAGCTAGGAGGAGTCCACAAACTAGCGCTTCATATTCTGCAACATTGTTAGTACAAAGAAATTGTAATCTATAAGAAACATAGAAAGACTTACCTCTCAGATTTATCAATTCAATTCCCACACCTACTCCTTGTTTGCATTTGGAACCGTTGAAGCGTAGTTTCCATATCTGAGGTGGTTTAGTAGGGCTTGGTTTGGTTGTGCTTTTCTTACAGAAACCCTTGGTCCTTGGTTTTCGGCTCCTCTCTCCATCGCTGTCAGAAGAACTTAATTCTCCTGCATATTGAGTATGCCTAGGTTTGGGGAGTTTGTTGTCTTCATTGGATTTGTCTTCCAGCTTTCTCTTATAAGGGGGAAATTCTCTTTCATCCGAGGCACTCCAATCGCTAAGAATATTCAGGGTAGGGCTTCTATCTTCAGAGTCTAACCCACTATCTTGATTTTGAGGTAAACTATTTGCAAGGACTGGGTTGTCCATATCTGGCATGGCATTTTTCTTGTCTTTTATCCCAAGTACATCTTCTTTTATTGTTAGTGCTTCTGGTAGCTTATTCAGTTGGGCAATTTGAACCAACACTCGTAATAGGGCTTCTTGAGAACTTGGGCATGTAAACTCTGAATGACTAGCCCGATGTAATTGGCAATATCTAGGTAGTAACAAGATATTAGGATATGCATATTGACCCAGATGCCGCAGGCTGGCTATCATGCTATTGATGAAAATTTTGAAAATGTCATCACCAATTTTTAGCTCAAGGAGACCTTGGATGGGACTACTGTCTGACTCTTCACCCTCTCAAATCTGGAACATAAAAACATCATCCATTCGATAAGTGCCCAAATTAGTTTGGGTGAACAACACTTCATTTGGGGCATTGTATTCGGTGATCAGCATTTTTAGTTTAGGCTCGACATCTATCTTGATCTAGTTGTTCAAACCTCTCCATGGTAGCCAGAACTGGGTAAAATCTATAGAGATCCACCCTCTCAAGCACTTGGTCCATTCTTGACTCAGCAGCATCCCATAAGTATCAGGTATGTCCACTATTTGTATATCAATGCGCTCTTGTATCCTGGGATCTGTGTCTAGTTGAATGTGCACGTCTTTGAGTACACCAATTACTTTAACCTCAGTTTTGTCCAATTATATGACCACCCAGTTTGTTACTTGGGGCACCATCCCCAACTTCTAGCAAATTGATAGGGGCATAACGTTGCATGAGGCTCCTAAATCAATTAGGCAATTATGTAGGTTTTTTCCAAACATCTGTAGGCTGAGTAAGAACGGTGGGACCTCCATCTTATCTGTGAATACTACAGGGAATGCCTTAGAGGTGTTGATATTGGATGTGGGCACCCTTGCACTATTGGTTGAAGTTTCAGGCTTTGAATGATCCAAGGATCTTTAAAGGGCTTCCTTTTGAGATGGGAAACCTTGCAATAATTTGAACATGGATATGTTTGCCTTAGTTTTCTTGAGTTCATCCACTGCACTGTATTTGTCATTCGACCAGGCCGTACCTCGATAGCCAGCATATGTACTTGTTGTAGGAGGTATAGGAACATTCCGGCCCTTTGGAGGTATGGGGTTGTTACTAGCCCATGGATCTGGTGGAGTTGGATATTTGCCTGGAGGTATGCCGTCAGTGAGGGGTTCCTTTCTACTCCAAAGGTTATATGAGTTTTGTTGATCATCTGGAAGGCATGTACCTGAGAATATTTAGGATCATTTTCTCTCTGAAAAGGGAACACAAATTCATCTTCTCCTATATAGGCTTCTGAGCCTCCTTCCTTTCTAGACTCATAGGAATCAAAAACCATAGCATTGAATTGCACTGGGGGCCCCTATGGATTCTGGGTGTAGTGGTCTTGGGAGTTGTTCCCATATCCATTATTGTCCTGATGCTTAATTGGAGCCCTAAAAAAATTGGCCTCCAAAGCCTCATAAGTATTGGCATTGTCCGCTGGGATGCTGCCATTATTGGGTCTAGTGTTCCATGACCGATTTGGCCTTTGCTATCCAAATGGTTTATCCTACGTGTTGTTGTTGCTGTATGCATTGAAACCCCTGTTTGGATTTTGAGGGTATGTATTTGGAATAGTAGATGCTCATTGGTATCCACCTTTATTTTGGGGTGGGTTTAGCTTCATCCTGGTAACTTTGCTAGTGAGTTGTGATAAAGTCTTCTTTATGAGAGCTAACTCAGAAGCCATGAGAGTATCAGGCTCAGTTTGGGGTATAACCCTCTATTCTATGAATGCCATTTTATGAGCTTCTTAGCCTAATTAAGTAATAGATGGAGGCACAGTTGTACATGGTTGTGCCGGTATAGGATTTAGCATAGGTAGGTGACTGGCTAAGGCTTGATTGTTTGCTACAAATGGGTGTGGGACAACAAGATTACTCATGATGGGCATAGCCACATAGATCCCTTCTTGTGGTTCCATTTGCTGAGTGAAAGTGATGGCTTTATTGTACAGATTTTCGATTGTGTCCCTATCCGCTGGGGGAAGTCTTCTTACAAAGATCAAGGTGAATGGATCTAAAGCCTTCAAGTAAACTTGTATCACAACCTCATCTGGTATAGTGTAAGGAGCTTTCAGCTTTTGGTGCATTTTTTGAAAACGATGATTAAACATAACAATGGGCTCCTTAGGATCTTTCCTTGTGGTTATGAACTGGTGATGTGTCACAGTAGGATCAACATACAGCTTGAACTAATTGAGGAATTTGGTTTCAAATTCATTCCATACTGAGATAGACCCTCATGGAAAATTTAGGTACCAGTTGTATGCAAACTCTCCCAAAGTGTATGGGAATGGATGACAGACAATGTCTTGGTGGGAAATCTCTTTATGGTTGCAAATTTCCTTGAAGGCGTGGATGTGTTCTTCTGCTATCCTAGATTTTCCATATATGAATCGCGTACAAAACTTCTCTGGATTTTCGGGCAACTCATGGATTTGCCCAAAAAATTTTAAAGGTGAGCTTGTGGCATTGGCGAAAAAGGCCATTGGATGAGTTGGTTGCAAATGTCAATTTTGCACATTCTGATTTTGGTCAATGGCTATGGCAATAGTTGAGGCAGTGGGGTGCCAGAAAGAAGTTGAGTCCACTTTTTGGGCAAAAAGTGGAAGTGTTTTTCTTGTTTTTCAAATTTTCTATCAATTGATGTCAAAATTTGAGGCACTTAGAGATTGAATCTCAGAAAAATTCACTAATAGAAA
>MU227613.1:0-11153 GCA_018584345.1 Thuja plicata | reverse complement strand
AAATTGGGTTTCCACGTTATATCTGGTGTTACTTGTGTTCATGTTATTTATTTTATGCATGTCAATAACTGTGAATGTTTAAAGAACAATAAAAGGTAAATTTACCGAGTAACAACAATATATATATCGAAGACATCTAAGGGACTTGTGGATTTATTTTTGTGGTAACTGATTCACCCCTCCCCTCTCAGTTACTCCATCTATATTTCCAACACAAACAACTATATCAACATTAATCCATCATTTTCTAATATATATTTTTCACCCATTTAACTTATCCTTCTTATGCTATGGTAACTCAATGTAAATCAGTTATCAATTGCTTGAAATCAATGAAAAAATAACAACTGATCTAACCATTTAGACAAACATGTATAGCTATTATCACTTAGTCTTCATCATCTCCATCAGTTGATTAACACATGTACCTCATTGATTGTGTCAGATATATTGTTGAGCGTTTCATAGTTACATGTCTATCCAGGAAACATGGTAGTGTATAGGGTGTTTCACAAGATTAGGTAGTATACACATGCATCTGGGATGAGGAGGTACATTGGGGTGTCAGGTTATCATATGAGACTATCATAGTTAGTACCAGTTGGGTGGGATTATCTGTCTAATATTTTTGATGGTGGGATTACAGATGAGTACCAAGAGGATCTAGATCAACACCCATTCCCATGCTTCATGTCTCCTAATGAGATAACACCGTGGATTCAGGAGGTGTTATATTATGATCCTACCATGGATTGAGGAGGTTTTCCCAAGCCTTAGAAAGCTCCATTCTATTATACTATTTCTCAGCAATCAGAGGGAGCCATGCTGCCACCACTTCCCACATGAGAAGATGTTCCACCTTCTCCCCCTTATGATTAGGTCGAGGGTGGGAGTCAGGATTGATACTTTCTATTATATTGATAGTTTGTATATTGATCCAATAGTGATCTCCTAATATGTACTCTATGATACTCAATACATTATTTTTGTCATATTGATCTATTATCCACTGATATAAATATAAGATGTTGGCTTTTGATTTTGATATGTTCTTGTTATCTCATTATCTGCTACATGTGATAGATACTTAGATGGATTTATGCTTTATTATGTACTTAGTCTTTGTGATGATATTGATGATACTCATAGATGACATCATTGTATGCTTTTATTTTTCACTGATATGTAGATGTGTGAGATGGCTCTATATGGAGATGCACATGTATGTTTTTGTATTATTATTCATCCATATAAATGTATGGATGTACCTATCAATGTTTGAATGCCTTTATTGATTTTAATTCTCTGTAAGAAAAGTACTGATGATATGCAATGATATGTATGCTTTTATTTTGTTTTAAATGATGCTCATGCAAAAAAATGTATGCAAATGCTTATCCCATGCTATGAATATGAAAATAAAAATATAGATCAGTGAAAAGAGTAAGTAGTCAAACTTGGATTTGGTTAAGATAGGAAAACATTTTGAGCTCAAGTAATCATGCAAGCTTAATGCAACTTATATGAATCATGAATGCAACTATATTAAGACTCTTTAAGACTATCATTGATCATTTAAAATAACATTTATTATCATAGAACATTTGTTTAATGGACACCATAGGCTAGTACAACCTTCACTGATAGATTTCAACCCATCATGAAAATACGAATACTACCGTAATTGGATGCAATGTCAAAAAATAAATCTAAGCATCAAGGCATATAGGCTAGGATAACTTGTCAGTTATTTCATTTTGATTGAAGAACCATCTTCTATTCATGTATAATATATGATATGTAACCCACAATGACCTTTTTATTAATGTTCATATCCTTGGGTACATAATGTTGTATACACCTTACTAAGAATTTGGTTTTATATAAACAAACAAACAAGGAGAATGATCCAACTCATCGTAGCTTTCATATAAAGAGGGTCGAGATATATGTGGATTTCTAATCATGATGGAAGCCCTTACCATAGATACCCAAATTATGTGATGTTTGTAGGATCATTGAATCAATCACCACAAGTAGAAAACAAAGAAAATCTCATGCCCCCTGTCCTTGCTTCTCTAGTGAGTTTATAGACATCATGGAGTTACTCAGAAGACATAACAATAAAAAATTGATAACTATAAACATCAAACAAAGAAAATTCATGAGTTCTTCATATGACACTAGTCAGAAGACATCATTGAGAAATTTAAAAGAGTCATGACCAATACAAATCAAGAGAATTCTATTTGTGATTACTGGTGTTTAGGAACACATTTGATTAATCATTCCTATCAAAAGAGATTATCAATCAAAGATTAAGTTTTATCCATGTAATTTGTAAGTGTACATCTATGTCTGGATGAGTGTAATGGTGTAGAAAACACCTTTTTGATCAGGTTTATCATTAATTGCAATTCAATGGAGTGTTGATAAATATTGTTGATTAAAGTGTTGAGAAACACTAGTGTGGTGTCTATTAAAGGTAGGTGGGGTTTAAGAAACACCTTTATTTGTGATAGTGATAGTGACCATTTTGTGTGAGTATTAAGAAATATTACTTTATGTTAGTGGAAAATTTTCCTAGAAATTAATCTATGATGAAAAAGTGGGATGGACCAACCTCTGACTGAAAAAAATGAATTGACTACTGAAATTGCTAGGAGAGATGCCACTAGTGAAGTATGATCATCCTAAAACTCAAATATAGACAAATTCCAGGAAAGGGAAGTAGAACATTGGAGAGCTTAGGTCTAGCTACTGTCATGAAAGTGCCCAAAGGATATGCCCAAGAAGAAACTTGAATATGAGCCCACTGCAAGTTGTGTATTAATAGATGGAGTGATGATTACAAGTGAGGCCTATTTACCAGGTTTTCACCTCTTGGCAAATTTCTATTTTTGCTACCAAGACAACTGTTTACCAGGTTTTTGCCAAGGCACTTTTTTTGTTTTTTAAATTTTTTGTACTTTTTCCCTTTTTCTCTTTTTTTTGTTAGTATCAAGGTGCATGTTTTCCAGGTTTTCACCAAGAATACTCTTTTTTTTCATGACTTTTCTACTATTTTTGATATTTTCTGCGCTTCCACTATTTTTGTCTTTCTTCAAGATCAATTTTTGTTGTACAAGCCCTTTGGTTAAAATGTCGTAGAACCTTTTAAAGTGTAGAGTTTTGATAGTATCCAGGAGAAAATCTCCTTCAGGTGTAGCTAGATGATAAGCTCCTGATCCAAAATTTGTTGTGATAACAAAGGGTCCCATCTAGTTGGGTCCAAACATTCCCTTTTGTTCTCTATTTTTCTAATTTTTAGGATTTTCTTTGAGTACTAGATCTCCAACTTGAAATTGTCTAGGTTTTACTTTCTTATTATATCCTCTTGAAATCCTATTTTGGTATACTTTTAGATGATCAAATTCTTGTTCCTGAGTTCATCCAAAATTTATAATTCTTGGACCCTATCTATGTGGTATTGTTCATCTGTGACAAGACCTTTTAATGATACCCACAAAGAAGGGATTTCAACTTCTAATGGTAAGACTATTTTTGCACCATAAAAAAGAGAAAATGGTGCGGCTCCCATTGGTTTTATAATGCTAGTCTTGTAGGCCCATAATGCTACTCTTGTAGGCCCATAATGTTGGATTTAGTTGTAAATGCCAATCTTTGCTAGAATTACTCACAGTTCTATGTAGAATTTTGAGAATATTTTTGTTTGATGCCTCAGATTGTCCATTACCTTGATGGTAATAGATTGAATAAAAATGATGAGTGATATGGAGTTGTGTACAAAGTTCATCTATATATTGATTCTTGAATTGTCCCTCATTGTCGGTTACAATAGATGAGGGTATCTTGTACCTACAAATGATATAGTTCAAAACAAACATGGATACTTGTTTCCTAGTGGCTTTGATGAGAAACACTACTTCGAACCACTTTTTGAAATACTCAGTGGTCATGATGATGTATTTATGTCCACTTGAAGAGTTGGAATAGATTTTTCCAACAAGATCAAAGGTCCATTGCTGGAATGACCAATGTGTGATAAATGGTATCAACTCCCTGGATAGAGCATGTATGATATTTCCATGAGTTTGGCATTTTTGACATGTTTTAGCATATTGTATAGCATCTTTTTTCTATTGGAGGCCAGTAGTACCTAACCCTTAGGAGTTGTTTAGCTAACAAGAGACCATTTGAGTGAGATCCACACACACCTTTATGGACTTATTTTAATGCATGATTAGATTCTTCAAGTTATAAACACCTAAGTAGTGTTCCATCGAGACACGTCTATATAAGTCAGTAGTAATGATTACATAAAATGATGTTATCCTAATTAGGGATCATTTCTCATTTATGGACAAGCCATTAGGTAAGGATTGATATTTAAGACATGCATATATATTTCTATATTGGGATGGGTTTTAGATATTTAGGACACAAATTATCTTATATTTAGGTGCATTAAATGTAGGAAAGGATAATTCTTCTACTAGGAAGTCACAGAGAAACTGATGTTCCTCTAGTTTTAGCATAGATGCCCATGTTTCCATTGCATCTACATCTCTATTTTCCATCCTTGGAATTTTATGGAATGTAATAAAGACAAAATATTTCTTGAAACATCCATTATTTTCTTATAAGGAATCAATTGTTCATCTCTTGTTTGATACTAATCATTTACTTGATTAATAATGAGTTGTGAGTCTCAATATATGTGTAACTCTACAATCTTCCACTCTATGGCCAACTTGTGACCATTCACCAAGGCTTCATACTCAGATATATTATTATTACATGAAAGCATCAATTTGTAAGCCTTAGGTGTCTTATAGCCTTGGGAGTAACAAATAAGACACCTGCTCCTGATCCTTGTTGGGTAAAAGAACCATTAAAATAAATCTTCTAAGAATTTTCTGTTAACTACATAATTGTTTCATTAGGAAATTCTATCATCAAAGGTGTCTCATCCTGCAATGGTGATTTGGCGAATTGATCTTATATCACTTCTCCTTTTATTTCTTTTTGGTCCACATATTCTATATCAAATTCCCTGAGTATCAAGACCCATTTTTCTAATCTTCTTGTCAATTTTTCTTTACTTAGAAGGTACTTCAAAGGATCACTCTTTGCAATTAGCCTCACTATGTGTGCAAGCATGTAATGTCTCAATTTTTGGGATGCAAATAGAATTTCTAGGAAATAGTTTTTGATCACACTATAATTGAGATCATAGGAGACTAATGTCCTGCTAATATAGTAAATTTCTCTTTCCTTTTTGGTGTCATCCTCTTGTGCTAGAAAGACTCCTAGTGATTTTGTCATAGCTGAAATATAGAGTATCAATGGTTTACCATGAATGGGAGCCATTAGAATCAAAGAATTTTATAGATACTCTTTTAATTCTTTGAAATTATTCTCATTGTGCTCGTCACATTTGAAGGTCACTCCTTTATGCAATAACTTTGTGAAAGGTTGCGCTTTGTCTGCTAGTTGACACATGAATCTCCTTATGGATTTAAGCCTTCCCTGGAGCATTCTCATTTGACTTATATTGTGAGGTGGTTGCATTTCATGATTTCTTTCACTTTTTCTGGATCTACTTTGATTCCTTTTGCTGAGACTATGAATCCTAGTAGCTTTCCTAATTTGACACTAAAAGCACATTTCTTTGGATTGAGTCTTAATTGAAATTACTCCATTCTATCTAATATTTTCCTTAAATCCTCAATATGGTTTTCTCTACTTATGGATTTGACTAGGGTATCATCTATGTAGTCCTACATGTTTTTATGCATCATATCGTGACAGATTGTTGTCATAGCCCTTTGGTATGTTGCTCCAACATTCTTTAGTCCAAATGGTATTACATTCTATCAAAAGGTACCCCAAGCACAGGTAAATGTTTTCTTTTCTTTGTTTTCAGGCACGATCTTTATTTGATTGTACCCAGAGAAATCATCCATAAGTGAGTATATTTCATATCCTGTCATGAGGTCATAATCATGTCAATGTTAAGAAATGGGAAATCATCTTTCAAATAAGTCTTGTTTAAATATTTGATGTCTAAAAATTCTTATGGATTTATCCACTTTTAAAACAAGGACTACTTTAAAAATCCATTCTGCATAAGAAATGACTCTTCTAAATCTAGCTTTCAAAAGCATTTCCATTCTGATTTCACTAGCAATGTAACATATGGATTCATTTTTCTCAGTTTCTATTTTACAGGTTTTATCCCAAGAGAAATAGATAAATGATGCATTATTAGTCTAGGATCTAATCCTGGCATGTCAAAATAAGACCATGCAAACATGATCTTCTTTTCCTTGAGGAATTCAATGTATTGTGTTTTCTCTTCTTCTGATAAGGATTATGCAATATGAACTATTTGTCGAGCATCAATTATCTCAAGATTAGCTGGTTGTGTTGGTTCTATCTATTAGTAATAACTGAGAGGGGGGGTGAATCAGTGGCCTCAAAATTGTATCCTTGATCTAACCACCAATCAAATAAACCTTAGATTATTATGTCCCTACAAGATACATGCCATGAAATACTTATAATGATTAACTCTTTGTCGGTTTTCCTTGTCTGTCCTTATTCTCCTTGATTACCGATAAGTAGTATAACTATTTACTGAAATACAGTAAATATGTAGAGTATACTGATAAATCCAGAAATTCATATGTGAAATGTAAAATAGTAAAGTAATAACCATACACACATAACACATGGATTTTAATGTGGAAACCTTGTTAAGGGAAAAAACCACTGGGATCAGTACCCCAAATTTTCACTCTTCTGAAGTGAGTCCTGTTAAGAGCCAACCCTATTAAAGGTTATAAACACACTGTTAAGTGTGACCATGTTATAGGATTTTACACATAGTATCGGGAATCTAATGCTGCCATCCTTAAATCAGCCTCTCTCTTAGATTGTCAATAGGCATCGGGCATATCCAATGCTACTTTCATGAATCAACCTTTTTGGTACTCCTTGGGATGTACCTCAATATATAGAAGACTGTTAAGTCCTGCTCTGCTAAGAGACTTGATGCTTCAATGGTTAAACCAAAACAAAATGACCTATTTCTAATGCAACTTGAATTACATATTTTTAGATATATTTAAGTACATTACCTCTCTGATCAATGTATCAATTAAATTATTTTGTGCTCCATGCTTTCTGCTCTGTGATGCTGTGTTCACTGTTCGTCAGTATTTGTAGAATTCCTTAGCTCTCCTTCAGCTTGATTGATTAGTACTGCATGAAGTTGTTCTTCATCAGTTTCTTTTTAGCATCCTCTTTCTTTTCACTCCCCTTGATCCCTTTTCATGTGATACGAAAATTAATTAAACTTGTCTCTTATATAGACATGATATTCACTGTTTCTTGATTCTTGATTCTTGGCGTGAAAAACAATCTAGCCAATTTGATTTAAAGCATAACCCCTGATTTATCTCGTAGTTATCTTTATGCCAATTGTACAAATCTTCTTTAAATCAATCACTTAACTCTGGTCAAATAAAACAAAGAAAATAACTAGTTAAGTCTATCTTTAGCTCTTGCCAGCTAGATATTTTGTCATTTTCTAAACTCTCTGTTCCATCGGTCAACTCTTCAGTTAGATGTCTGTTACAACTTCCAGTTCCATCGGTGTGAATTTAGTTAGCTTTGGAATATCTGTCAGTCTGGAAACTCTTCTTTTAGCTCGTCGGGAATCCTATGGTTTTTCTTCGTCGGGCAACGCTGTCTTCTACTCGTCGGGTATCACTGTGACTTTTCTTCTTTTCCTTTACCGATGGTGTGCACTCTGTCGGTGTTGTCTGTCACTTAGTGAATACTTGACTTTTATGCATTTCTAAAAGCATAACCTTTGTTCCATTGATTCTCTGAAGTCTTTGTCATTATGTACATGACTGTACAGATGATATCAAGTTGACATCAATGACAATACAAACCATTAACTAATTTAATGCCTTGCATTATCTTCAACTTAACATTATCAAACACTCAATCCGTTACATGTCATCACTATCAATACTAAAGATCTTTGTTGGAAATGTTCAAGGAGAATATCAAGAGTCTCATCCTTTGGCAGCCTTGAGATATTTTCACCATCAGATACATCTTTTGTTTTTACCTTTTTAAAATCTAATTTAAAATCTAATACTGCCACAATGTGGTTTCACCATTAGTTCTTTTTTTCTTTTTTTCTTTTTCAATTTGAGACTAAGAAAATTTATATCGTCCTCTATCAGATTTGCGCTCCTTTAACTGGTAGAAGAGGTATAAGTTTCACAAGCATTCATATAGCAAAGCCAAGGTGTGGTCATTAGGAAAGCTTACCATTTTTGGAGGCTCGGATTCAGTCCAGCTAATTAGTTCAGGGTTTATCAATGATAGGGTTTAGCATAATTGAGAGGGATATCCTTAGTTAAGGAAAATAGGGCCTCTAGTTAGCCTAGCCCAATTTAGGGTGATTACAGTACATATTTAAAGGTCATCAGCTGATCTGTACATATTTAGAGGCTAAATTTTGTAACTATAAATTTTATACCATTTGATTATAAATGAATTTCTCAAATAAATTATCATGTGTATGTGTAATTTTGATTATATATATAATGCATGAAAATTATGATGATTATGATGAAAAATATATATAGACTAACAAATCATATGTATATGACCTACTTATGTGTACTCACAAATGTCACATGTATGTGTAATTATGGTTAAAAAATATGTATGTTCAAAAATGATTTTTGACATAATATAGACATATTAGACATGTCCACAGATGATTATGATTCATTAGGTTTTTTGTAGGTATATTAGGGTTATCCTAAACTCATTTTATTGAATATCCAATTAATTAAATATTGTGGTAAAATATAGACTTAATATAGATATGTTAGACATACTATAGACATGCTCATGGATGATTATGATTATGTGTGTCCTAGGTTCATTAGGGTTGCCCTACATTTATTAAGGCTTTCATAGGTTCATTATGGATGTCCTAGGTTCATATAGACATATTCATGGATGATTATGATTATATATGCCCTAGGTTCATCAGGACTATCCTAGGTTCATTAGGGTTGTCATAGATTCATATAGATATGTTAGACATACTATAAAACAAGAACACTACTAATATATGATTGTGGACGTTTAGGAAAGTTGAGAGAAAAATAAGACCATCCCTAGCATAAATCCAACTATCCAAATATGTTGGCACTAAAAGTTTGTGCCCATAACAAAAACAAACAAGAATTATGCTACTCTGCAACTTTTCATCTAGTGCTTCTGATGATTTTTGCATCGATAGAAAAATTTATTCCCTAAGAAAATGGTTTTATGTCTTGAAAATATGAGATAGGTTATTGTAGAGGGGCATCATATTAACTTGTAGGTTCAAATAGTTCATTGATATGTAGTATGGATTCTAATAAATAACTGGTCAAAGTTCAATAATTTTTTGCACTTAGGGCACTTAAGGGATAAAGACCTAGGGTATGGAAATGAGCATTTAGAAAATTTGGGAAGAATAAGAATACCATGCCTAAGTAAACCCACCTAACTAGATGTATTTACATTGACAGTTTGAGCACACACCAAAAAATAGAAATTAGGCCACTTTTCATCTTTTTATTGCGTGCCTCTAACAATTTTGCGTCAACAAGCAAATTGCTACCCTAAGAAAACCACTTTAGTTATTCAAATTTTGAGATAGGTTATTATAGAAGGACCTCATGCAACCTTTCAATTTTAAATAAATCATTCATAAGTACCATAGATTCTAATAAATAACTCATCAAAGTTTGATATTTGTTTGCAGTTAAGGCATTTAAGGGATAGTGTTTCTAGGCTATAGCACTGAGCATTCAGACATGTTGGGAGGTAGAATGAGACCATGCCTATGATGAGCCTACCTAACTGGATATGTTGGCACTGACGATTCATGCCCACAATGAACACACTAGGAATTGTGATAGTTTGAAAATTTTCATTGAATGCCTTTAACAATTTTTGTTTTAACAGAAAAATTGCCGCAGTAAGAAAATCACTCCAAGTCTTCAAACTATGAGATAGTTTATTATAGAGGGAATCACATGAACCTATTGGTTCAAATACATTATTTTTAAGAGTCATAGACTTTGAGAAATAACCTGTCAAAATTTAACCATTTTTTTAAACTTAGGGCCCTTAAGGATAACACTGCTAGGGTATGGCATCGAGTGTTTGGATGGGTTGAGAGGTAGAATGAGACCATGTATAGGATAAAATCACCTAATCAAATGTGTAGGTACTGATAATATATCTGTAGGTATAAAATATCACTTAAATTTTAAATTTTCATCTACA
The DNA here is from genome assembly GCA_018584345.1 of Thuja plicata. Taxonomy (NCBI): domain Eukaryota; kingdom Viridiplantae; phylum Streptophyta; class Pinopsida; order Cupressales; family Cupressaceae; genus Thuja; species Thuja plicata. Next base: position 773 of record MU227613.1, on the reverse strand, counting down.
ATTAATCCTATTTGTTACATCTACATAAACTCAATCTTCAAAATCATACCGATGATGTGTTTATATGTTTAAATATGTCAAAGAGAAGAGGAGTTATCACATGAAACTAAATCCAATCTTTTATTAATTGTCATCCATCATTACTATGCATCCATGTTATGATTAATAAAAATGTACTTTTGATCATAAAATTCAGTGAAATTTCCAAAGGCAACCAAATTTAACACTTACAATTTAGATTGAATACCCATATTGTAATTCATAAACTTTTTATTGAAGTGCAAGACCATTAATCTATAATATGCTAGTGTTAATTATGTTTAACCATTCAAAATTGAATATACATTGAAATTTTAAGTTACAAAGTAAGAAGGCATCCAAAAAATAAACAAATTAGATCAAAGAGGATCCATTCTGATTAGATGCCAAATAAAAAACCAAAACTAACCAAAACTAAATAAAATAAACCAACACTTTTTTTGTCGATGCAAATTTCTGATTCACTTGAGATGTTTGTGCATCAGTTGAAGATAGAGGTAGAGATGAAGAGGGAGATAAATAAATAGAGAGAGGTATAGGGATAGATAAACATAAAGGTTTTCAGATAGAGAGGGAGATATAGAGAGGAATAAATAGAGAGAGAGAGATATAGATGGTGGGAGAGAGTGGTAGAGAGATTGAGATGTAATTTGGAGATATAGAGAGGGAAAGAGAAAGAAAGATATGTAAAAATATGAGAAGAGAAATAGAGAGATAGGGAGATATATGGAAAG